>PVIA01001658.1:0-46207 GCA_004024845.1 Tonatia bakeri | reverse complement strand
GCATTTTGGTGGATTGACTAATAGAACAGGTTTTTGGACTCCTCATTCAGTGGTCTTTCTATCAATTGTTCAGCAAAAGGCTTCTTTTACAATACTGATTATTCTTTTGAAGAAAATGTTTGCTGTCAATGCATTATTATATTCTTAAATAACTTGAGGAAGATGCCCAATAAGTCAACTTTGTGAACATTAAGCAAAAGTTGGACAAATAAACTATGAGAGTGACCTTCATTACGAAGTTCATCTTTAAGCTCTGTTTCCTATGTTCAAAGAAAAAGCAATACATTATTTCCCATCTTTCATTTGTATGAAAGCTTCAGAGGAAAACATCTACATCTTTTCTGTGCTTAGGACTATTAAAGTTACCTCAATAAAAATTAAGCATTCCCACAATACACGTAGTTCTACAAAGTCCTGTCTTTCCTATTACGACAAAATAACTAAGTAGTCTCTCCAAAAAGGGGAGATAAATCTTCAGGTAGTCCTTACAGTATTAGTTTTTTCTGTTTAAAATTTTATTTTACTGAGAACAGATCGGGGGAATTCTGGCAGCCTCACTTGGCTAAGAGAACAATCACACCAGGGGTGCTACTGCTGTGCTGTCCGGGAGCGAACATTAACACAAGGCGGCACCGCACAGTAATACGCACCACTTACTGTCTGCACCGTTTTCTTGTTCAATTTTAGAGATTTGAATACAAAATACAAAGAGTATCCACTTTGCTTCATTTTCAAAATGTAAGCAAAAGCAAATTCCATTTTAAAAATACTTTTCAGAAAAGCGGGTTTCGAGAACTGCCATTACCACTGTGCACATAGGTGAGCCTTCTCTCTTCTCCGGTGGCAATGCTGGAGACCCAGATGTCATTGCTGTGCACAAAGGCGATCCAGTCCGGGTCAGCTGGGCACAGTTTTGGGTCCATCCTAATGTTGGGACAACTAGTCTCCACTAGATTGGGCCGTAAGGGTTGTTGCTAGAAAAGTAAACATTTTAAGGCAAGAATCAGGTTAATACACACACACTCATTTGTCAGTACTCTTCCCAGAAAACAGTAATTCCAAGTAAAATGTCAACTATACATTTTTTTTGATAACTGTACCCCAGAAAAAATATTTTCAGATACCGTAACTTATAAAGGTCTCATTTTTTAAAAAAATATGAATTAGAAAGCTAAGCATAACAGGAGAGGAAATAAACATAACAGCATTTCATAAATTTTGTTGCCCAAACCTATTTAATACAACAGTTATTATTTATAAAATACTTTTATTAAACACTTATTATTTTATTTACTAAACATTTCAAATTCATTTTACCAATATAAAATAGTTGGCTCATAAAAATCTCATGAAAGCCAGAATCATCACAATTCAAAAGAATAGTAGCATATAAAAAATTGCCTGGAACAAAACCAAACATTTAAACCATTCATTAAGATGAATTAAGCTTTTAAGGATACCAAAAATGGACTGTCTTGTGATAATATCCTCCCAGACCTCCCTCAGCACTTGAAAAGTGGGCATCAATGCCCTTTACTCTATCTTCTTACACAGCAAGTGCTTTTAGCATTTAAGAACTGTATATTAGTGTCACTGGAAAAATAAACTCTTAAAATTGGAAATTAACACCCAGATTTCTTGTTTTCTTTACTACTGAATTTCTTAGTTGATGGGTAAACAAAGTATTTTGGTTTGTTTAATTAACTTTCGGATTTGGGTGCAAATAACCTTTAGGACCCCAAAAATATATTTAATAAGCAATCCTGCCAACTCACAGTGAACCCCTGCGGCCCTCCATCTTTGACATGATATATTCCACTGCCAGCTTGAAAGAGGAACGTTCCACTTCCTTGGTGATAATCATAAGAAGCAATTCCAACTGTTCCAATGCGCTTTCTTTCTCTTAACAGTTCTTCTTCTCGAGAGTACATCCCGTAATCCAGTGTTGCCTAATGAAAAAGAAAAAAGAAATCACCTGCTTCAGGCTTCTGAAAACTTGATTTTGCTTTTAGCACTGAAATTCTAGCATCTCCAATATTATTAAGTCCACAGTTTCAGTGACCCCAAAATTTGCCAGCAACTTTAGGTACATTATTAATTTGAGGAAGTTTGCTGAAAGATATCTTGGTAAAGGGCCTCTAGATGATTGTTATATACATTTGAGAACAAGAACTACATCTCATCACCTTGGCTTGGCATTCAAGATCTTCTACATTACTGAAATGTTACTTAGCAGTTTTACATGCAGTTAAGAGGTTTGAATCTAGGCTTTGACACTCACTAGAAGTCTGACTTTGAGCAAGTAGCCTGATTTCTTCAAAAAGGGCAATACGAGAAATCAACCAATGAACACATAAATAATTGTAACAACAAATCAATGTTTCTCTCTCTCTCTCTCTCTCTCTCAAAAAAAAAGGTCTAGATAAGCTTCTTGGAAGGAATATACCACTCCGAAATTAAGTCAGCACACTGAACATAAACAGTATTTTCAAAGACGGCAAATACAGATGTGGACTTGCAAACCTGAAATAATGTTAGATGAGATTAAAAAGGGGACAACCTTGGAATTCTGGTAAGACCTCCCCTAATTTCTTGTATTTATTGTACCCCTTTTTAAATATATATTTTTTAAATTTTCATTTATTTATTTTTAGACAGAGAGGAAGGGGAGAGAAAGAGGGGGAGAGAAACATCAGTGTGTCATTGCACTCACGTGCCCTGCAGTGGGGACCTGGCTCGCAACCCAAGGCATGTGCCCTGACTGGGAATCGAACCAGAGACCTTTTGGTTCTCAGGCCAGCACTCAATCCACTGAGCTATACCAGCCAGGGCCACTGTACCACTTTTTAAAAATATATCTTTTTTAAAATCCTCACCTGAGGATATGTTTATTGATTTTGGAGAGAAAGAAAAGGGGTCGGGGGGAGAGGGAAAGAATAAATGAGAAAAACATCAATCGGTTGCCTGCTGTATGCACCCTGACCAGGGATCAAACCAGCAACCTAACTATGTGCCCTGACCATGAATCAAATTTGTGACCTTTCAGTTTTCAGGTCAATAGTCCAACCAACTGAGCCACACTGGCCAGGGCTCTTACTGTAACTAATTTATAAATTAAACTTTATCAGAGGTATACATAAACTGTATTACATGTATAGGAAAACACATTGTATATGTAGGGCTCAGTACTATCCGTGGTTTTAGGTATCCACTGGGGGTCTCTGAACATGTCCCCAACAAGGAAGTGTGTGTGTGGGGGGACTACTGTGCAGCCATACAATGGAATATTAGTTAGCCATAAAAATAAATGAAGTATTGCTATTTGCTACAAAGTGGATGAATCCAGGAAACAGTGTTAAGTGAAACCAGTCATGGAGGCCCACATATTGTGTAGGCAAATCTACAGTGACTCAAAGATTAGTGTTGCTCAGGCCTGGGGCAGGGAGTGGGGGAGATGGGGAGATTAGTGCCTGCTAATGCGTTTCTGTTGGGGGTGACGAAGCGTTCTAAAGTTAGATTTGAGGGTAGCTGCTTAACTTTGTGAATACACTAAAAACCACTGAACTGCGTATACTTTAAGTGAGCTGCGTGGTATGTGAATTTTATCTCAGTAAAGCTGGTTAAAAAAAGAGAAGAATGCAAAAGTATATTCCCTGTTAACATTAATCAAAAGAAAGCTGGAATGGCCGTATAAATATTAAAGTAAATTTCACAGTACAGAATATTGCTAAAACAAAGAAGGTCATTTCCTAACAATGAAGGATTCAATTTATCAGGAGGACACAATAATCCTACCCACTTATGCACTCGCACCTAACAAGTTTCGAAAGAATAAAGCAAAAACTAACGGAACCACAAGGAAAAATGGTCAATTCTACAATTATAGTTGGAGATTTCAACATTCTCTTTCAATAACTGATAGAACAAACAGAAAGTCAGTAAGGACATAGAAGACTCAAACAATATAATAAACCAATTTGATCTAATGATCATTTATAGACCCAACAACAGCAGAACATGTATCTCTTCAAGTAAACACAGACCATTTACCAAGATGAACCATATTCTGGGCTATAAAACAAGACTCAATAATTTGCAGAAGATTCAGGTAGTTAAAGTATGTTCTCTGATTCACATCTACTTCAAATATAAAAGCCCATTTGAATTTTTGCCTCTAAATAAATGCTAAAAACATATACCAAAATGACAGGAATAACAATGTCTAATCCTACCTGAAAAAGATCCAATAGAGGCTTCCAAGAAAGCATTAAGACTGCTGCTTTGTTGATGGTTTTGGGAATTTCAGAATAAAACAGTGTATTTTCTCTGTTCTCACCAGACATAGCTAGAAGAGAAAACAATCTTTTTTAAAATCATTTTTTAAAATAGTGATCTACTACAATCATAATAGTAAGTACCAAATGTCTTCTGCATCTGCCAATGTTTGTTCTCCGCAGGATGGATAATGAACATTAACGAGTAGGAGACGCGCACGCCACGTGCCATGGGAACCTGCTGCAATGACACTCGGACTTCACAGAATGCTCATGTTTCATTCTGATCTTCGGATCTCAGACCCTCTCAAAACAAACACAAAAGTATATAAAATGATATATGGACAAGTATCATTTTATATTTTTTGAAAATTGTTCGTCTCTTACAAGTTGGCAAAGGATTCATGAGATTCCAAATGAGCATGCTTTGTAACAAGTTCAGATGACTAAATTTCTTTTTTTCTGTGCCAATATATATAGGTCTAACTAAATTCTAGTTTTTCTTCATTACAAATTAATCACTAATAAGTTTCAAATTAAAGTATACTCATATTAAACCAACACAGAACTGCTATCTGATTTGCTAAGAATCTCTTCATCTTTTACTGGCGTAGGGTGAAGGAAAGTGGTCCATACTGAGTAGAAGCCAAGTCTACCATGCAACAACTGAATGGGAAGATCACAGCAGTGTACAGTGACCTATCTACAAAAGAGAATAGAAATACTGACACACTTTGGTTTTGAGGTTGTGAACCAAAGAAAACTCAAAGTAAAAAAAAGCCCTTGAACCCTAAATGGCATTAGAAAGGTATCACCTCCAAAAAGCTAGGAGAGAGTGAAAGTAAGAGAAAATAAATCTCCTAGTCAGAGCAAGAAACTCTTGGGTGAAGTGGAGTCTCGGCCTGGTGCTTCGGACAAAGGCAGAGCAGACGGTATGCGGAAGGGCAGGGCAACTTCCATGCGCCCCATGCAAAGGTTGCAGATGAGCCCTGAAATATCCGTATCTTCCTTTGCCCTTATTTTCCTAAACTTTTCTTAAACCTTCCTTAGTTTGTGTTGCCTTTTGGAGTAAAAAGTTAAATACAAGCTGACATTTACTTCAGCACATGCTTTTGCTGTAAGTCTATTTTGTATATTCCAGAGTTACTTTGTTATAGAATTCTTAAGATTGCAGTCACCTATCTATACCATTTATAATTTTACTACAATAAATGTGATCATATCCTCCTTAAGCCCTTCCTAAGAGTCTTCAGCCCTCAAATATGAAAAATATTGGTTCTCAGCTATCCTCAAGTGAGAGACATTTCCCATTACCATTTCAGTTGCCCCCTTGAAACTTCTCCTTATTCCATCACGTTTTCCTTGGCTTCGTCCATGACCAATACGAATTTCCAAGTCACGGGTGTCATGGGTGGGGAATCATCCAAGTTACATAAATGCCTAACCACTATGCTGTATACCTGAAACTACTATAATACTGAATGTCAACTGTAACTTTAAAATTCTTTAAAATTTCCAAGGCATTCTATGTATATAACACACCATCTGTATAAGCACAAAATGGGCTTTTCCTGCTGTTTATTTTCTGATAATACATTAGTTATTAATTGTTTGATGTATATTTAAAAAATTTAAAACAATATATTTATATTGAGAAAAAATTTTAAATTCAAATGGATATAAGACTGGAACGAATGAAAAGGTATACAACTTTTTAAAAATCTCAACATTCAAAAGATTGTCATTTTCCCCTAACTTTATCTATAAATACAGTATAATCTTAAACTGTATAAACAGAATTTGGGGGAAGGCACTATACAAGTTCTCACAGAAAAATTTTAAGTTCTCACAGAAAAACAAGCAAATTAAAATAGTAAAAAAAGTATGAAAAAGAGTGATGAAGAGTGACTAGTGCTATCAAACAGTAAAACATATAGAGCTATGATAATCGCAGAAGCACAGTATTGGCACAACAGAAAAATGGAACAAAATAAAATGTCCAAAATATATCAGGATTTCTTGCCCTGGCTGGTGTGGCTCAGAGGACTGAGTGCCGGCCTGCGAAGCGAAAGGTCAACGGTCTGATTCCCAGCTGGCGCAGGTACCTGGGTTTTGGGCCAGGTCCCCAGACAGGGGTGTGCAAGAGGCAACCGATCAATGAATCTCTTGAACGTAAGATATTTCTCTCCTCCTCTTCCTCCCCCTTTCCCCTCTCTCTAAAATAAAATCTTAGAAAGTATATACATGAAGATTTCTTTAAAAATATAATGTTGGAGTTTGGAAAACCTCTCTAGATGATGCAAAACTACATAAAAATAAAAATTTAACTCCAAAAGAAAAAAGAGTCTTTACATGGCAAAAGACAAATTAAACCTCGAAGGAAAATACCACAATGGATTAGTTACACCTCATCATACCAAAGAATGCTTTAAGTCAATAAGAAAAACACCTACAACACGATAAAAAACAGACAATGATTATAAATGGGTCACAGAAAAAAGAAATACAAATGTCTTTTAAATATGTGAAAAGACGCTTGACCTCCCTCATAAGAGAATGCAACTGCACCCTGCGAGGGGACGTGGGGGCGGGGGCTGTAGTTCCTAACACTGTAGTGCATATGTGACAGTTGCTAAGAGAGTAGATCTTAAAAATTCTCATCACAAGAAAAGTGTTTTTGTTAACTATGTAAGAAACTAATGTTAACTAGATTTATTGTGGTGATCATTGTGCAATATACACAAATATTGAATCACTATGTTGTACACCTGAAACTAGTATGTTATGTTACTTATACCTCAATTTAAAAAATAATAATTAAAAAAACCTATACTGAGAGACTTGTTCACTAAACAGATTGAAAAAGATAAAACATTTTGATGACTCACTGTTGATACAGGCATGGAGAAATAGATACTTAGATGCAATACTGATAGGAATATAAACTCTATAAGCTCACTGGAGGGGCAATTCAGCAATACCAATAAAAATTCAGAATATATGCACTTTTGTCCCAGCAACTCCACTCTTTGGAATTAGTTCTGTAAGTAAATTCACATGTATACAAAATGATCTAATACTGTGATGTTTGCTACCTCGTTTTTTTTTTTTTAAAGAGGGGGGTAGGGCGGAAGGAAACACTGAGGTGAGAGAAACATACCATCGGCCACCCCTTGAATGCGCCAACTGGGGACTGAACCCAACTGAGGCCATGTGTCCCAACCAGAAACTGAGCCCACGACCTTTTGGTTCACAAGATGACGCTCCAACTGTGCCTGGCCTGGACTCTACTTCAGCTTTTGTAATAGCAAAACAGGAGAACCTAAACACCCATTATTGGAGGTCTGGTTAAGTAAAATACGGCACAATTATACAATGGAATACCCTGGAGTTGTATAAAAGAAAAAAAAAGAATGAATCTATAATTACCAATATGGATTCCTCCAGAGAAAATCTGTTAAAACACACACACGTGCGTGCGCACGCACACACACACGAGAAAGAGGAGGAAACCCATTTAAAAATTTAATACACAAAACATTTAATCAGTGGTATGATATATCTAACTGAGATAGACTTTAAATCTGGACTGAATGGACTCTGGAAGAAGAGACCAAAACCAGTCATGGTTTAAAAAGATGAAAGCAGCAGCTGTTAAACGTGGGAATAAACTAATGGCGTCAGAGTTTGTGTTCCTAATCTGACCATTATTGAGGAGAGGCATTTTGAACTAGCTATAGGAAGGTAATTTCCGGCATCTTTAACTTTGACACTGAAAATAAGATCATGATCAATCCATGATTTGTTACCTGAAAGTAAAATAAAGTTAACAGGACAAACCAAATTAAAACAGCACCAAAACTGAAGTTCTTTAAAGCAGCTTTTTTCCTTTAATGGTATCACCACTGATGCATTTTAATTCACCAACTGTATCTAGCTTCTAAGTTTGAATTAATAAAGCATTTCCGCTCAGAAACTGACTTCATACTCACCAAGGTAATAGATCCTGTCTGAATGAGGCCCATCTGGATCATTCCTCTTCACAAACATAAAGTCATGTGGTGCCTTAGCCATCATGTAGCCATGGTATTTTCTGGTATCAGCAAGCAGCTTTTTAAGCTGACTCCAGGAATACCGCTCAACATAAAACGGCTCCAATTTAGGCCGATCCCCTGATTCAATATTCTCCTCACACTCTGCAGTTTCGAAGATCTCAACACCCAGCTGTTCTGTTTCCATAGCTGCTGCCATGTTGCATTTTCCTAGAAAAACAAAACACGTGGAGCTGTTCTCAGGCCCACCTTCTCTTAGATTAGGCAGAATGAGAATGTGGTGGGGACCCCCGCCCTACCAGAATGAATGCAGTGGGAAGAGTCTCTGGGGTTGCAGTTTGAAACTTTCAAATGTCATCCTGAACAGCAACAGGTCTGCTGAGATGTGTTCGACCGGCTGACACCAAGCCTGCTGACTCCTAGCCGACTTGGTACAGATTGTGTGAAATTCATTTGTAAGGGCTATCAGCATACTCACAAATGTTGAGACTTTCAGAAGCTCTACCAGTTTTTTGTACCCGTCCCCTCAAAAAGAGGCAAGGAAAAAATGCTTTCCAGCACAGTTGCAATGAAACCTAGTAAGAAAAGCAACAGCTCCCCCTTCTCTATGTTCAGTTTAAAAATGAGATTTAAAAAAAAAAATTGAGGTCACGTCTTTCACAGTGACTATAAATCCCCTTGGGAACCTTTCTAAAAGGCTCTCCTTAGGTATCCCTTGCCAAAATTCCTTTTTCTTTCCCACACTGGAAAGAAACAGGCCACATGCCAGTCGGCTGTTAGCTCCACCCACGAGCATGCCAACAGTGAGGCTGAGTGTGCCACGGGAGTTAAGTGCTTCTGCACCTCGGGAAGGGACATGTTTAATAAACGTGGGCTTCTTCAGCTACGAAAAATAATCACGACCAATTAGAAAAGTGGTACAATTGTCACAGACAACATGCTTTTAATAACTGTCCTGGGGCACTTACCTGAGATAACATAAATACTGTTTCCTTTTCATTGGAACTCCAAGAAATAAAAGAACAAAAGACTTAACTGGCTGGTAAGTTTTTCTCTGTCTTCTGCTCTTTCCTAGACATAACTATCTTAAGATCATTTGTGGGACTCTAGACTGTAAGGAATTTATGTATTATTACAGATTATACAAGTGTTACTTCCCCAATTAGATGAGAGGAAAAAACTCTTCCTATTTTTAAGTGGCTTTAATAGTTGAAGTAGTCGATGTTCAGAGACTTCCAGCCAAGATGGAGGCATAGGTAGATATGCTTTGCTTCCTCGCACAACCAAAAGAAGGATAACAACCAATTTAAAAACAAAAAAAACAACCAGAACTGCCAGAAATTCAAACTGTACAGAAGTCTGACAACCAAGGAGTTAAAGAAACACTTGTCCAGACTGGTAGGAGGGGCAGAGACAGGAAGCTGGGGCAGAGAGGATGCATAATAAGGCGATGGCTGGCAACTGAGACATCTCACATTCACATGCAGATAAGCCAAGAGGAGTAACTGGGGAGTGAGAAAGATCCTACAACCCAGGGTTCCAGCGCAGGAAACTAAAGCCTCAAAACCACTGGCTGTAAAAATCAGTGGGGGTTGCGGTGGCAGGAGAAACTCCCTGTCTCACAGGAGAGTCCACTGGAGAGGCCCAAAGGATCCTAGAACATACATAAGCCCGCCTACCCACCCACCCAGAATCAGCACCTGAAAGGGCACAATCTACTTGTGGGAAGCAAGGGAAGTGACTGAAAGCAGGGCAAGAGCTGAGCAAGTGGCATTGTTCCCTCTCTGACCCCTGCCCAACTTGCAGCACCACAACGCAGCAAAGTGGCTTGCCCTGTCCTGGCAAATACGTAAGGCTCTGCCCCTCACAATGTAACAGGTGTGCCAAGACAAAGAAATACGGCCCAAATGAAAAAACAGATCAAAGCTCCAGAAAAAGAATTAAGTGGAGAGGAGACAGCCAACCTATCAGATGCAGAGTTCAAAACACTGGTAATCGGTATGATCACAGAAATGGTTGAGTATGGTTGCAAAAGAGAGGAAAAGGTGAAAGCTATGCAAAGTGAAACAAAGAAAAATATACAGGGAACCAAGAGTGAAGGGAAGGAAATCAAGACTCAAAACAACTATTTGGAGCAGAAGAAATAAATTCAACCAGAACAGAGTGAAGAAGTAAGAATTCAAAAAAATGAGGGGAGGCTTAGGGACTTCTGGGACAACTTTAAACATTCCAACATCCGAATCATATACGGTGCCAGAAGGAGAAGAGGAAGAACAAGAAATTGAAAACTTATTTGAACAAATGATGAAGGAAAATTTCCCCAGTGGCAAAGGAACCAGGCATGCAAGTCCAGGAAGCTCAGCATCCCAAAGAAGTTGGATCAAGGAGAAACACACCAAGACACATCATCTTAAGTTACCCAAGACTAAAGAGAAGGGGAGAATCTTAAAAGCAGCAAGAGAAAAGGAGACAGTTACCTACAAAGGAGTTCTCATAAGACCATCAGCTGATTTCTCAAAAGAAACCTTGCAGGCAAGAAGGGGCTGGAAAGAAGTATTCCAAGTCATGAAAGGCAAGGACCTGCATCCCAGATTGCTCTACCCAGCAAAGCTATCACTTGGAATGGAAGGGCAGATAAAGTGCCTCCCAGACAAGGTAGAGCTAAAGGAGTTCCGCATCGCCAGGCCCTTATTACATGAAATGTTAAAGGGACTTACCTAAGAAAAAGAAGATCAAAACTATGAATACTAAAGGACAAACTCACAACTATCAATAACTGAATCTAAAAACAAACACAAAAACAATGTTTTTAACAAAACAACTAGAACAGGAACAGAATCACAGAAATGGAGATCACATGGATCACAGCAGGGAGGGAGAAGGGGAGAATGGGGGAAAAGGTACAGGGAATAAGAAGCATAAATGGCAGGTACAAAACAGACAGGGGGAGGTTAAAAACAGTATGGGAAATGGAGAAGCCAGAGAACTTATATGTATGACCCTTGGACATGAACTAAGGTAGGGGAATGCTGGTGGGAGAGGGGGTGCAGGGAAGAGGGGAATAAAGGGGGGAAAAATGAGATACTTCTGATAGCATGATCAATAAAATATATATTTTTTAAAAAGTGCATTACGGTAGGGGTCCCCAACCTCCCTCCTCCCTGCTGGCGATGCCGCTCTAATTACCACCTACGCTCCACCTCCTGTCTCCCCTCCACCCCACCCTAGTTTGTGGAAAAATTGTCTTCCGAGAAACTGGTCCCTGGTCCCGAAAAGTTTGGCAATGCAAATGAACTTAAATGGTGTAGCCATTCAGTTCATTTACCACTGTGTCTTTTTTTATGTTACAGCGAACTGTACTACCACTTGCAATGTAATAGTAGCAAAAATGGCCAGAAACACCACTGCAGGGTTATATAAGGTACACAACATATAACATCATTACAACTTTGTATGTATTACAACTGGGCATTTACCACCAATGACTAAAATCCACATAGCTGTGCTATGTGGAGAAAATGTCATTTAGTTCAACTGGTATTCAGCACACTGACATTAAGTGGATGTGCCTGACTAAGGGGGTTGTTTGCCCACCTACAAGCTAATGTAGGTCTATGCTCTATCAAATGGCAGTGATTTTCAACCAGTGTGCCACAAGAATATTTAAAACATGCAATACCTGACTATTTAGTTAGGGGCACTGACCTCTTTTTGCTTAGGCCACCAAAAAATGGCAACAGCCAACACAATAGCTTTATAGTGTGAATAAATAAAAATTACACTTTTTGGGGGTCAGATCAGCAAAAAATAGAATATATTTTTTGGTGTGCCACAGAATTTTAGTACTTAGTTTAGGTGTGCCATGAGATGAAAAAGGCTGAAAATCGTTGAAATATGTCAAAGTATCTAGCTTTGCGTTTAATGGAATGAGAGAAGCAGCTACAAAAACTGGGCTCATTTTCCTCAACTTCCCGTGTTAATTTTGGAATTTCGCCTGCAAGAACAGGGCTAGGGAAGAGAACAGGGAGCAAAGCACACAGACTGCCGAAGACTTCCTGCCCAGCTTCTTGAGTTATCATTCACCTGACTGACATCTCTCCTACATACAAGTTGCACTAGCTTGCACTTAAGCAAAACCACTGGTATTCCTAAATTGTACATGGTCCCCGGATTACTTCTCTGTCTTTCTATACACACACACACACACAATTATAGTTCAAATGACACGACCACCTCACGCTTATGGTGAATGTACATCCTGCATTTTCTAAGTAAGACCAGATATATATTTTGAGTAATTTACACAACTGTGTAACACAGTGATTTAATTTCAAGATTTCCGTAACATATACATACAGATACATTCTCAAAATAGGAGACTCAAGTTTTCTCATTTCAAAATTTAGAACCCAGGGTTAGCACACATTGTCAGCACGGCGCCAGCATCTCACTGCCCCACCTGCCCCCTCCCTTAAGGACCTTCCCTGGTGCTTACCTGATTGTATTTTCATCTGCTCAGATCTCTTCCACATTCAAAGAGATCTTTCTCAAGGGACTCAACTTCAAGCACAGATCCCTCCACTCATCCTGCTCTCTTCTCACAGGGGTCTTCCTTCTGTTACCATCCAAACCTGTTCACCAAAATGATGACATAAGCTATAAGGCTGCTGATCATTGTTTCAGTGAATGCAATGTGGCCAAAAAGGCTAAATTTTAAGTCTCAAATAGTACTTAAAACTGATACAGAAATATTCTATTTAATTAAAATATAATGCCTGAATTATTCTGTATGTGCATTTTAGATTAAAATTATAAAATTATTTCAGAAATGTATAGCCCAATTTACTCAAAACAGTATCTTAACATCCAGACATACACTAAAAGTTACAGAAAAGCTTTAAAAACTATAAAAGGCATACAGATATATGTGAGGCTACTCTTACTATTGCAAATCCTCAAAAATGAGAGATGATTAACAAAATTGATTCCTATGGTACTGTTCCTGCCTTACATAATACAACTGTATAATTTTACATAATACACATGGAGCTGGCTGGAGACAGAGGAGAGTCCACAGAATAACCACAGAGAATTACAGAACAGGCTCTGGCTGAGCAGCTCAGTTGCTTAGAGCATGGTCCTAATAACCAAGGTTGCAAGTTCCATCCGTGCTCAGGGCACATACAAGAATTGACCAGTGAATGCATAAACAAGTGGATCAACAAATTAATCTTTCTCTCTCTAAAATCAATAGATATGTTTTAAAGAAGAATTATAGATCAGGCCTATATTCTTGTGGAAAGGGAACTAATTGCATTGAATAATTTAAGATTTTCACAAGATAAAGAATGTACTACCAATTTTAAGTGCATTCCACTTATGCTTCTTTCCTTTCCATGTACACCCTGAAAATAACTGAATTAGGTAACTTTTCTGGAAAAGAAAGCATTCAGATTGCTGAAATTATGGCTTAGTAAAAGAAAAATAAAGGAGGGTCTGTGATTACATCTGTTACTTTATCAGTTTTAATTCTGGGCTCTGCCCAGCCCAAGCTGATGGTGTTGGAGAGAAACATGGTGAGAAAAGCTCGGGGGCCAGTGGAGGGGAAATGGTGAAGTTATGACCGCACGGCAACAGTGCGCGAGGTCAGGACACCTTCCCACGCACTGTAAGCCCCTCAGAGAAGAGCCTACTGTGTTAGAAAACAGCTTCGGTCAGGACTCTTGAATTCGGACCCACTGAAATATTCACTATTTTTAATCCAAGGGCCAAATCGTCATCCACTTAAATACCTCAAGCCTCACTGAAGCTTAGCTCTTTTTTTTCAGGGTCTCCAGGTAGTTGAGAGATAATTATAAGAGAGTGGGCAAAGATTATGGAGGCTCTGAATGAGAAATGTAAAGAAAAGGGACTAGGGAGAGGCCAAATCTTAGAAGTCTTAGAAGAAAACCGTGTCGCAAGAAGAACTTAAGAAAGGCAAGTAGCCTGCTCCAGATGGGTGAAGAAGAATGCGAGGGGGCTAGTGAGCAGGGGAAGGAGGGAATCGACCCAGAGTGCGGCAGCAGCGAGGAAAGCAGACCGGCTGGGAAACCAGAACGTCTCGGTCCACATCCGATCACAGCCGGGCTTTAGGCAAATCCCTTCGGCTCCGTGGGCTTCCGTCCCGTTTCCTCATCTGTAAACCCGGTCAGCGCCCGGCTCCCAACCCCAGCGAGACTCAAGATAACGAACGTGGAGGTCCGCAGGCCAGCGCCCAGCGCTCAGGGGGTGCCCAGTGAACGTTGGCTCACTCGGAATTTCAGAGCCTCAGCTTCCTCTTCCGGCAGGGGGCCCCCGCCACGGTCTCCGGCCCGCGCAGGGCCGGGCGCCGGTAAACCGCGGGGCGGGCCAAGCAAAGGAACGCGCGGCGCCCCCTCGGGGGCGCGGGGAGGGCCCCCGTGGGCTGGGGCTCAGGCCGCGCGGGCGCGGAGGAAGGAGAGGGGGCGGATACTGCACCTTCTCCCCCCACCGGCCCCGCCCGGAAGGTCCCGACGCGGTTACGGAGCGGGCCTGCGCCGCTTCATGCCGCTCGGTCTCCCCTCCCGACCCGGCTGCGGCGGCTTCCTCCGCGCCCACACCGGCGCCGCGGTGACGCGGACGGAACGCGGTACTTGAAGGCGGCGGCGGGGACGGCTCCCGGGGCTCCCGCGGCTCCGGCACTTCCGGTTCCTCGGGACCCGCCCTGCGCCCAGCGAAGGTGTAGCGGGGCCGAGGAGGCTGCCGCTCCTTGCTGGGTGGGGTCGGTCCCGACAGTGCCTTCTCGTGGCCGGAGGAGCGAACGGGGCGTGGAAAGGGGACTGGATGGGGGTGGGGGGCGGAGATGAAATCCAGAAGCCGCGCGGGACAAATAGTGGCGCGTCTTTAACTGAGCTATTTTCTTCACCCAAACATATATCGAGTGCCTGTTCTGTGCCTGCCAGAGTTGTAGGTGCTCAGATGACAACAAGGAGCAAACCAGGTAAAAATCCCTGCCCCTTCCTGGAGATGACATAGAGATGGAGGTTCCAGGGCCTTGGGGATCTTGTAAGCGTCCCATTGTTGTGATGAAAAGCAACCTGAACTTGGAGTCAGAGAGCTTGGCCCTGGTACTAATTAGTGGCCTCCAGCAGATCTCACAATGTCTTTAGGCTTTTTATCTGTAAAAGAGATACAATAACATGTCACTTAGTTGCAATTAAGGGAAACTGTGTGTGTCATAGTAACATGAAAATGGAGAAACTGGGGCTCAGGGCAGAGAAATGAGTGACACTTGCTATAATCAGAACCAGAGGCAGGTCCCTTGGCCTACGGTTTCTTTCTTAGTATTCAGCATCATTGGTTGAGAGGAGGAGGAAAAGGGAGGCTGGGGAGAGGACGGAGGAAGTGGTAGGCTAGGACGGAACAGTGGGGAAGCTGGGCCTCCGCTATTTTTATTATTACAAGGAACCATGTGTCAGAGGTATGTGTCAATTAGGGTTTATTATAATAGCACTAATAAAAGATACACTGGGGTGCCATTTCCATTCCTCAGTAGGTAATAATTCACTCTGAGGTTAAATGAATCTTCCCTGAGTTTTTTTTTTTAGTTGAGCTCCCTTCAGCTAAAAGAAAGGTACAGTCATTTGCACTGGAATTCCTCTGAATTTGCTGCACATGACCCAAAAGTAGGTTTTAAGGCTTTGAATGCACATACTAACAAAATACAGTGAAATATCCTGCACTTCATTTCATTCATCCAAGTGTTTGCTGAATCTCTGCCACATGCCTGACCCTGTTCTAGGCACAGAGGCTACAATAGTGACCGAAGTAGGCAAAACAACTGTCTTTGTGCAGTTTACATTCTAATGAGAGGGAAAAGGCCTCCCGAAAAACAAACAAAAAATATATAATTTTATGATTTTTAAAAATCAAGCCCTGAGGAGGTAAAGGACTTGCCTAAATCACATGGCTAATTTTTGATCGAACTAAACTTGAGTTCAGATTTCATGGTTTTCGGTCTTACTATCTTTCTCCATGGCAGGCTTAAAACACCTCATACCCTGAAAACGCTATGGAGGATCATCTCTGCCAGGCACCTGGCAACCTTGCATGTGTCCATACAGGCCTCCCAGGCAAAGGCTTCCACCAAAGCATATCTGAGTCTTAGCAGAACGCCGTATGATCTTTCCAGAACAGGAGCAGATGGGAGGTTTGTGAGGACCTGGATCGCTCAGTAACACATACTAATATCTTCCTCCTGGATTTAGAACATGACTGAGATCAAAGGAAGAGAAAAGTCTGGGAACCCTGGTTTCCCAGAAGGGCACACCCAAAACCTTATGGGACAGCACTACCTGTGCCACCTCCACCCAGCGGCAAGCATCGTTCTTTCAATTTGAATTTAGTGTAGACACAACTTTTTGACAACATTAAAGAAATATCCACTAATAATCTTACTATCCTACCATAACTTTTATTTTGTATACATATTTTACCTATACATATTTTAGCAAGAGCAACATTTTCAAGCCACATACAAATGTACACATACATTTAATATTCTTACTTTTTCCATCATTCAACCCAACCTGTATTTATATGACCGTTTCACTACAGATGAAAAGTATAATCTTGATTAATTCCAGCCAAATCCAGTCACACAATTCAGGATCTTCCCTGGTGGAGGGGACAATGACCAGTCTCTGGTCTATACCAGGATCAGAGCACATACAAGAATCAATCAATGAATGCATAAATAAGTAGAAAAACAAATTGATGTTTCTCACTCTAAAACCAGTAAAATGAAATGATTTTTTAAAAAGAAGGCCATGTGAACACATAGGAACCGACACACACATTCACAGAGAAGGCCTTGTGACTACAGAGGCGGAGATTGGAATCACACTGGTACAGTCGAAGGACACCAGGGATTGCCAGCAGCCACCAGAACCTAGGAAAAGGCAGGAAGGATTCTTCCCCAGAGCCTTCAGAGCATGGCCCTGGTGATGCCTTGACTTTGGACTTCTAGCCTCCAGAACTGAGAGAATACATTTCTACCAATTTAAGCCACTTGGTTTGTGGCACTTCGTTTTGGCAGTCCCAGAAAACAAATGTGCCAGCTAATCCTCAGGTGTGACCCTTCCCCCCATTATGCACCCCATTAAGTATCTTATCCGTTAGTTTCCAGTTGTCAGTTCACAGTCTCTGTTCCTTTTCACCTCAACTGCTTGTCCTTCTCAGATGCTTTCCCAAACCCACACCCACACCCGGAGCCCAAGGCCCTCCCTTGCCAGCCCTCAACCTCCATTTCCACTGCCTGCTGGTACACTAGGGTGCTGCTTCTCTAGGGCCTTGCACTAAACTGGTCATGAGGGGTGGGGATCTATCAACATGATGCCCTCCACCTTGGAGAGGCCCTTAAGGGGAGGCAAGGGCAAGACTCAGGCTCCTTCTCAAGGGTACTTATTCCCTTCCCTCTTGACTTTCTCCTCCCTCCTCTACTTGGAAAATTTTTATTTAGTTTACATATTATTCCAAATATTTCCTGTCTTGCATATGTAGCTGGGCTTAAAAGAGAAGAACTTGATTGTTCTCTGGTCCTACCATTACAACCCCCAGAAGACAATGGTTGCCCCATGTTAGTTCCCTAAATTAGGAAGGCTCAAGGGTTATAAAGGAGGAAAACAAAAACAGAAGTTACTTCCTAGTATTCACCACTACATAAAGTTGTCATCAGAATTATAAAATTTCTAAATCATAAACATTTTTAATATTGCTAGTTTCTAATTCATCATGTTTCATAGCCATACAGTTTTTCCATTGAGTAGTTATGCTACAATTCAATTGGTCATTCTCATTTAATTTCCGATGTTGCACCATGTAACAGCATAAATGTTTTCATATATGTATCTTTCTTCCTTGAAATTATTTTATTAGAATAAAATCTCAAAAAGGAAGTTACTAGGCCAATTTAGCATAAACATCTCCACTTTTCTAGGCATGTACTGCGAAACTGCCTTCCAAAGTGGTTCTGTGGGTTCACTTCTCTCTTACCTACATTCAGCACACGTGCTGATTTCACTAAATGGTTTTTAGCGCTGGGTATGATCATTGATCTGTTTTAAGTATCAACTTTATGAAACACATTGTGCTGCATGCTACAGGACACCAGAAGGAGGCAGTCTGTGCTCTAGGGAGATTTATAATTTAGCTGAGGAAACAGATCGTAAGCATATAGTGCACACACTAATAGCAGTTGACTACAGAAGATGGTGGGCTAGAGTTTGTTTTTCCACTTCCCCCAATTTTTGGTCCTTTTGGGAGGCATAGTACAAACAAAGCTGTAATAATAAAAAAGGGCATCTTACCTTTATTTTTTCATATTTAAGAGTTTAAATAGGTAATACTATCACATGATTCAAAATTTTTGAAGTATAACCCTGGCTGATGAGGCTCAGTGGATTGAACACTTCAAACCAAAGGGTTGCCGTTTGATTCCCAGTCAGGGCACATGCCTGGGTTGCAGGCCAGGTCACCAGTAGGGGGTGCATGAGACACAACCACACATTGATGTTTCTCTCCCTCTTCCCCTCTCTCTCCAAATAAATAAATAAATAAATAAATAAATACAATCTTAGCAAAAAACTTCTTTGAAGTATAAAAGTTTACATAGTAAAAAATATTCTCCCATCCTGGTCCTCCAATCACCCAGCTTCCTTGTCCACAAGGAACTTATGTTATTGGTTTCTTGTGTATATGCTTCCTTGTAATACTTTATGATGTATAAACATGCATGAGTGTGCATACCTATATATATCTGCAGGAGACCATTCTGCATGGTGTGGACCCAGCTCCCACTCAGAGATGCACAGGACCCACGCCCACAGATAGGTTCTCCCCTGGGGAATCAGGCCTGCAACATGCCTAGGCTGCTTTGAGTCTTGCTCTTGCTAAAAAACTCCCTCACTCTGAATTGAGGACATTTACTGCAAAGTAACTTCCTAAAATCCACGCTAAACCTTCCAAGGATGAATGTAACCGGTTCAACCACTTTTGCCTTTTTATTTGCAAACATCCCTCTTCTGTGCTGTGATTAGCAGCACTGGCTCCTTTGTCTTGTGTAAAAGGTAACCACCTAAAGCAAACTGTGCATAGTAAATGAGGTCTATCATGTAATGTGTGGAGAAGCCCAATAAAGGCCAGTCACTGCAAGGGCAGAGGCTTTCGCTCCCCTTGAGAGAAAGCCATGCTGTTCCTTTTCCTCCACTGGACTCGGTAGTCCGTGTGAATGTCTCATTTCATCCATAATGACTTGGACACTGTGGGCCAGTGTCTGCATTATGTATCTATATAAAGATATGTATATTATTCCTTGCACTAGTCCAGTATTTTTATACAAATGGTAGTATACTTACCCACTGTCTGCATCTGGCAACCACGAGGGCAGCACAGAGAGCCAGGAATTATCAGGTAGGTCAACTGAATGAGGTTGAAGGGGTCTTTATCCTCACCGACAGTTGAGCCTGGGGCGGTGGGGGACGGGGGGGGGGAGGTTGGCATCGCTGCACATGCTTCTGAACTGTGGCTTGACAGGCTGTGGATGACTGGCTGCAATCCCACTCTCCTGGCATAGTTAGGGGGTAACAGGGCTCTGAGCTGGATGCCCACCATTCTGCAGTAGATACCTGAGCTGTCTAGTCAGTCTCCTTTTCCACTCTTAGCTTTGTGCTGTCTTGATAGAGAAACCTGATTTAGGTTAAGGGTATCTGACTGGGTGATTCTGGGTGAGGCACAAAGAGCCAAATTCTACAGCTCAATTTCTATAACATTTGCCAGGGATAAAAACATTCAGTAAAAAGGTGAACAACATGTACTTGATCATTTGCCAAAGGTAGAAAAGTAGCCTGAAGCACTGAGCTTGTGCCTCTGAGACAGGAGACAGTCAGGAAGGAGGAAACTCTGGAGATATCCCAGGGCTAAGATAGAGGCAATGGATACAGGACAGAGACCCTGTTCTAAGACCCACTGTTTCCCCTTTCTGGAAAAGTGCTGAATCATGGTGACTCATGAATGCACCTGCACAGAAGATGCTACATGACCCCTGCTTCTTTATAGTAGCATTATAACACATTAACATTGTGTGAACCCCTTCTCTGGTGGCCAATCAGGGAAAATCATGGGAGACCACATGTGCAGTAGCTTTAAAGTAATATAACTACTTGTACATGCACAATAAAAACCCATCAAAACTAGCCAGGAAATATTTGCCCTATAAGAAAGAATAGAATCCCTCCAGGCCCTGACGTCAATCTCTGTTCAGAGTTGGCCTGCTCCCATGTTCTGTGGAGTGTACTATCGCTTAATAAATCTGCTTTCCCTCTTTATGCTATAAAGCTCTGTGTTTGGTTCAATTCTTTGTCCACAGTCACCAGGAGCCTGGTTACCTGGGCCTGCCTGTGACAAAGGTCTACTGACATTAGAGAACTTTTTTTTTTTAAAGATTTTATTTATTTATTTTTAGAGAGGGAAGGGAGGGAGAAAGAGAGAGAGAAACATCAATGTTTGGTTGCTGGGAGACATGGCCTGCAACCTAGGCATGTGCCCTGACTGGGAATCGAACCTGCGATGCCTGGTTCGCAGCCCGCGCTCAATCCACTGAGCTACACCCGCCAGGGCACATTAGAGAACTTTTGGGATGGTGGGAATGTTCCAGATCTTGATCTGGATGGTAATTAATTACACAAGTATAAAAGCATATAAAAATTCAGCTTAAGAATTGAACATTGAACATTGTTCAATGAAACATTGAAAATTTGCCCATTTCCTATATGTAAGTTCAAATTTTAAAAAGTATCCTGTATTTCATCTGCATTGTAGTAAAGGCAATGCAACAAAAATACTTTTATCATTTAAAAAATATTTTATTTTTACTAACCCTGGCCAGGTAGCTTGGTTGGTTAGAGCGTCATCCTGATATGCCAAGGTTTTGAGTTTGATCGCCAGTCGGGACACGTACAAAAAGCAACCAATGAAGGCATAAATAAGTGGAACAATAAATCGACATTTTCTCTTCCCCTCTCTCTCTTCCTCTCTCTATAAAAATCAGTACACATTAAAAATATATTTTATTTTTAAAATTCAAGGCTATCAAGTTTACTGCTTTCATTATCTCTTACCTGGCAGATGCTAGCACCTTCAGCTGGTGTGAGCACTACCAACTCCTCCTCACTGACAGGTCCTTCTGCTGAGCACATGTTTGCTTTTGCTAATCTGTTTAACAAACGTCCTTGGCTCTCACATGTCTGTGGGATACAGAACAAACAGCTCACTGGAGCAAATACTTTTCTAATCCACTCCCTATCTGCATTTCCAGATCTAGGGCAGACTCTCTTCTCCATGCCCTTAACCCCAGCAGTCAGAACCCTCCCCTTCTCTTCACCTTTGGACTCCTGCTCTGTGCTTCCACCGCGTTCCTTTGCTTCTTCCTCTTATCAAGTTCCTCCTCACATGCCATTGTCCAGCTCTCAGGGATTTGCTCTCAAAAGGCAGCCCGTGGTTTCTACAACCCTCAGTTCCTACCTTCCTGCTTCTTTGGGAACTCAGTACATTCCCCATATTGAAACCCTCTGTATGTTATACAGTCCACCCCTGAGCTAAATGTTTCTTGAGAGCTAGCTTCACTTCTCTTTCATCTTTGTGTTCCTGTGCTCAGCATTTTGGTAATATATAAGTGAGCACTAACAGAACTGAAGGATAAATTCCATTTTTTTTGGTCCCAGACTTCTAGTTTTCATAGTAATTTTACTTTTTCACTGTGGCAGGCTTGAAGATGAAAGTGGATACATATGAGATCGCTTAAATTAGACTTAAATTAGTGTTTTCTCTAGTTTGTGTTTCTTATTTTAAGAAAGACAGATCTCCTGCTCTATCCAATAGGATAGCACCGATATGTGGATATTTCAGCTAATTAGAAGTATATAAAATTAAAAATTCAGCTTCTCATTCTCACTAGCCACATTTCAAGTACGCAAAAGCTTCATGTGGCTACTGGCTACCATACTGGGCAGCTTAGAACGGAATATTTCCATCAGTGCTCTCAATCTCTGACCTTTACTCTTAACTGTCCACTCTGAGCGCACTCTTCCATCTCTTCCTACGCCACTTCCCTGATAACCATCATCATCCTTATTGTCTGTAATCGCCTGAGTCTTTGTTTTTTTAAAACTTGCAACAAGTACTTGTTGAGAACCTACTATGAAGTGTGCCACAGATATAATATTAGGATGCTCAGGTAAATTTGAGTTTTTTTAATTGTTGACACTATTATGGTCGTCTCCCACCTGCGTCTTTGAATAGACTGAGGGCTCCAGTTGTCAGGAACTGTTTCTTACGGTTTTATTGATACCAGGGTTTAGCTTTGCAGGCCAGGCAATAAGTAGGCGGTCAGTAAATGTTTAATTACTAAGTGACAGATGGGAGAGATCTTCCAGATACACCAGTTCCAAGTTCTTTCCCCATACTAGAGACCGGTGCCTCTTAAGTCTCCGCGTTTTTGGTTTTTAAGCTTGCTTATAGATATCGCCCAAAGAACTGAGCGAAGCGCTGTGCACCTGCTGGGATTGCCACTCCCGAGGCTGCCGCCCAGCTGGGTGGTCCGACGCTCTTGGGCCCCGCCCCTTGCCGCCTTCGCCCCGCCCCGCCCCGCCCTCTCGCGGCTCTCGCTTACTCCCAGAGCCCGCGCCACCACCGCCGGCTTGTCACTGCGCAAGTGCGGCGGGAGAGCGTGGGGCGTCTCGAGGCTGCGGGCTGCGGACCCTTAGGAGCTCGGGGGTTTGCGGCCTGCGTCCTGCAGGCTCCAGCCGCGCACTTCGGAGGCAGCAAGGCGTAGCGAGTAGATTCTCCCTGCGCCCTGGGCAGTGTGGCCATGGAGAATCAGGTGCTGACGCCGCACGTCTACTGGGCTCAACGACACCGCGAGCTGTATCTGCGCGTGGAGCTGAGTGACGTGCAGGTAAAGGCCGGGTCCCGGCGGCGGGACTAGCGCAGGGTCGGGGGCTCCCAGGACTCACCGGGACGCACCCGGATCCCCTGGTCCTTTGTCTGAGTGCCTGCAGGAGAGCCTGCTGTACGCCGACGGGGTCTGGGACGGGGTGCACTCACGGCGTCCAGCGTCGAGTAGGAGCTAGCGCTTGTCGAGGGAGAACCGGCAGGCCAGAGCCACGACCCCTGAGGACAGCAGGTACCTTCGGGTGCTGCGTGAGTCTCTCTGGGGCCTCGGAGTCTGCCCTGGGCCTCTTCTTTGTTCGGAGTCTTCGGCCTGATGGAGCCGGAGCCGGGTCCCGGAGGCCTGGCGGTCAGAGTTTGGGTTTGCTGAGGCCGTAGCAGGCGCAGGATGAACTCAGTGGGTGCAGTGTGACAGTAGCTTGCTGGGCCGTGGTTAGAGGTCTAGCGCTGTTTGGAGAGGTCTAACCGGTCCCTTCCGACCTCACGAGGCCTGCCGCTGCCTCAGGGGGGCCACACCCACCCCCCAACCGTTCAGTGGTGGAAATCATTCTTGTTCATTTTCAAACTCAGACGACCTCGAAGAAATGGTCTTTACCCCTTGTTCCGAAGTTTGTGAGTTCAGGTTTGCTGAGCTGCATAGAGAACTTAAAAATTATCTTAACTTACATTGAGCATTTATGTTTGATCTCACTGGCTCCCTCTGTGAGCAAGCTGAGGCCTCCGCAGTGGTGGAGAGCTCTGGACCCGATTACTCCCCTATTCTGTCCACACCGTCCAGGATTCCAGTCTTTGAGGAACTGCAGTTTTCGATCTGGAATGTTCTTTCTACAGTCATCCTTACTCCCTACTCTCCTTGACATCCACGGTACTTTGCAACCTCCTTCATTTTATTTACACTCTCTGAATTTATGTTTGGACCTGTCAGCCTGTCTGGCATATTGTCTTGTACAATATTGTAGGTGCACTTTGAGTGTGGACTTGAATTTATTGAATTTAACCTTTGTGTGTGGAATATAAGCCTGTTTTCCCATTGAAAGATAAAAGACTCTACTGGCCAGAATGCCTTTAAGCAGGCTGTCGCATTGCACAGTGTGTCCATTTAATATGTTAAAACAGGCCGAATTATGCTTTTGCCTATGAGATCGAATTAATGTTTTGTGTTGCCTGTCTTTTCTCTGCCTCAGGGTGTGTTAATAAGAAACAGAGAACACAAAGATTTTGTAGGTAGGGGCCAAAGCCTCCATCTAGAGAGGGCTTTTTCCAGCAATTGAGAAGAAAAGTCCGGTGTGTTACGACAATCTCTCTCTTTAAGTGTTTAGCACTATGTATGTGGACTAGTGATTTTCAATCTGTGTGCCGCCAGGATTTTTAAACATGTAATATCTGTTTAGTTGGGCACTGACCTCTTTCCCCTTAGATTATAAAAAAAAGTGACAATAGACAACACAGCAAACAATATCTGTCCAATGTGAACGAATCAAAATTATACCTATTTTTTGTCAAATCAGCAAAAAATAGAATATATATTTTGGTGTGTCACAGGATTTTGGTAATTAGTTTATGTGTGCCATGAGATGAAAAAGGTTGAAAATCACTGATGTATACCAATTAAACAAACTCAGTCTCTGCCGTCTCTACATGTCTGTCATGGCATAAGGATGTAATATTCTGGGTACTTTTGAAGCTACAAACAGAAAAGTTGTTTTTAGGGGGAAAGAAGTGGTGGTGGTAGGAAGAGGTGGAAGTTAGTTGGACAAATGAAAGAATGCATTATACTTATATTTTTTCCTAAAAGATTTAACCTTTACTTAGGAAACATGACCACATGTCAATCCTATTTGGTATATTTAAAAATGTAAAGTTATATGTTTAAAATATAGTTAAAGTAAAGAAATGTAAAGGTGTAGGAAAATGGAATTTTCTTTTGGAGAGAGAAATCCATTTTTTAACTTTTGGGAAAAAAATAAATCTTTTTTCCTCCAATTGAGTTTTTTTCCCCCGTATTATTTCCTATGTGTAACTCTGAGGCATCCATTTCAGCTACCATTATTTTAAAAGCAACAAATTCATACCATTCGTAAAAGAAATCTACCACATGTGAGATATTGCAGTTACAAAGATGAGCTAGACAAATTCGGATTTCTAAAGGCTTACTATCTAGAAGGAAGCTTAGTATATACAAACAAAACATTTTGTGCATGAGTATGTTTATTGATAAAATTGGACTTGAATGTTGAACCAGGTCCCTGGTGGTAAAAGGACTTTGTTGCTTTTGTTTTGTTTAATTAGAGATAACTTCCAGAAATAAAGTGAATCCTTGTCAAACTGAGATTGGGAGAAATTTCCAGAGACAGAAAGGCGTAGACTTAGATAATCTGACTTGTACCGCGTGAATGCCCTGCAGCCAAGGACTGCCAGGAGCACACCATTTAAACAAATTGGGTTTATTATCTTTTCAGCAAGGAAAGGCATGGAGAACTATGGGGTGTTTTAAAAGGGTATTCGAAAGAACTGTTGTAGGATGTGGACTTTGGTGATTCAGGGATGGTCTAAGGGAGTGGGATTTGCTTTATATGCTGTTATAAAATGGAGGTAATTCTATGCTTGGTCATCTGAATAAATCTTATCTATAGGGAAGAGATTAGCACAAGAATAAAACTTTTCATAATTGGTAGGGAAGTAGAGTGGAAGGAATGGTGTCTGGTATCTTATGGGTGACATAGTGGCCATATTTCTGCCTGTGCTTACACAAAATTACGGAACGGCCTGTGTCTCATTTTATCAAGGTTTCAGAATAACCTTATCTCAGGTTGGTATTCTCTGAGATTGTTTCTGTCCAGTAGGAGAATAACATGCTTTATCGGTGAGTGCCAAGCCAGCTTTTGAATGTCAAGGCTGCTTTTTATTTTATTATTAAAAAAAATTTTTTTTTTAATTTACTGGTCTGTGTAGGACCTGTGAAACTGGTGATAACTGGCTCAGGATGAAGCAATTCGTGTATTTGGTCAGTGGAAGCGTTTGGGGAGTACCTACTCTTGTCTCTTGTTCTGCTAGGTGCCGGGTTGTTGGACAGCTTTCCGTTGCCCCCTGCTCTGTAGCTTATGTGTGCGTTTTAGTATTGAATTCCAGTTTGGGGGCATCAGCTCCGCTTCCCTCCCTTTCTGAGACAGAGAACCATCCTTTTTTTTTTTTTTTGAGAGACAGATAAATTTGTTTAAAAATGCAAGTTACAGAAACTCACATCTCTGTTTATTCTGTCTTTGGAGGGTTAGTGGCTGATGAGAAACCACACTGATGTGAGGAGAAATGATGTACAATAAGGATTTCAACAGCTGCCTTGTCTGTGTTTGAGGTGAGTGGCAGCGAAGAGGCTAGCTGGAATCCAGGGGCTAGGACAAGGTTCCTTTCAGAATGGAGTTTCTTTTCCCCATAAGCCTAATGGGCAGATTTGTGTCAGCAAACATAGTTGGTACAGCATTTGTTCCCTTATCAGGGCCATTGTTTGTTTGTTTTGGTGGTGTGTGGACAAAGTGCATAGCCTTGAGACCGTTCTTGTCCTTATCCAGCAGAGCCTGGTGCAAAGAGTGGTAACTGAAGACATGAGGCTGGGTCCTTGCTCTTCTTCTTACTATTTGGTGGCCATGGATAATTCACTTAACCTTTATGGACCTTGGCCTCTTCATCCGAATAAGTGGGAATAATAACACCTAATTAACAGGATTGTTTTGAGGTTTGAATTGGATATTGGATTTGGAAGTGCTTTGCGAATTCTGGTACACTCTTCAAGTGTAAGGGATTATTCCTGTGATGTTAAACCTTAAATGAGAGAAATACAAGGAGCAATAGAACAGAATAGAGTCTATTAGAAGATTTATCCATAGATGTAAACTTACCGTACGACAGTGTGGCTTTCCAAATTAATATGGGAAAGAATGAGCCATTCAGGAAATTGTATTGGGGCAATTGGTAATCTAAATGGCAAAAAGATAAAATAAGATTGCCTATATACAAAGTAGTCATTCCAGGTGGGTTAATAACCTAAACGCATAAAGCAGGCAAAACTAATGGAAGAAAATATAGGAGACTGAATGGTATTGGAACAGGGAAGAATGCGTTAATCAAGACACAGAAAACAAAAACCTTGAAAAAGATTGACGAATTTAAGACATGCTTGAAGCAGTTATTGTGGCAAATATCACTAACAAGTAACTAGTACTTGAATATGTAGAGACCTACCTACAGATTAGTAAGAGAAAGACATATTAGCCAATAGAAAAAAGGGTAGATAACAAAAGCAGTTTAGAGTAAAAGGAAACAGGAATGGCTAATAAACTTGACCTCACTTATAATCAGGGACATTTATTTTTTTTATTATTATTTTTTAAAGATTTTATTTATTTATTTTTTAGAGAGGGAAGGGAGGGAGAAAGAGAGAGAGAGAGAAACATCAATGTGTGGCTGCTGGGGGACATGGCCTGCAACCTAGGCATGTGCCCTGACTGGGAATCGAACCCGCGATGCCTGGTTCGCAGCCCGAGCTCAATCCACCGAGCTACACCAGCCAGGGCATAATCAGGGACATTTAAATGAAAATGATAGGACATTACTTCTCACATTAGATCGTGCAAAATGAAAAGTCTAACATTACCTGCTGTTGGCCAGGATGTTCAACAGTGGGACGTTTCTGTGCAGTTGGCGGTGGGAGTGTTGACTGGTGCGGCTGGTTTGGAGAGCAGCTCAGCACCACGTAGTAGTCGTGCTCAGGATGTGCATATCCTTATGACTTCGCTTCGCTCCTTAGAGAAGCTCTTCCATTCATGTACAAGGAGACAGCGTGTTCATTGCAACAAAAAGAACTTTTTTTTCAGAGAGGGGAAGGAAGGGAGAAAGAGGAAGAGAAACATCCATGTGGGAGAGCAACATCGAGTGGTTGCCTCTTCACACGCCGCCAGCTGGGGACCTGGCTGGATACAGAACCCGTGACCTTTCGGTTTGCAGGCTGGTGCTCACCCTACTGAGCCACACCACCCAGGGTTGCAGCAAAAAGTTTCAAAACCATCTTAATTCTTATCAACAGGAGAATGGATAGGTTGTGGTGTATTAACAATGGCATACTGTGCAATAGCTAAAATAAATGAAACAGAACAGCTCATATCTAGAATGATAAAGCTCAGAAATCTAATATAAACTAGAAAGCAAGTTGAAGAATTCTATTATAGATACTATGAAACATAGTATGTCACATGTAACATAAAACTTTGTGTAATAAAGAATGCCCAACATGTTGTAAGGGAATGAAGAGCTACGGCCAGGGTGGTAAGCTCCGGTTTTGGAATAGTGGGTACCCGTGGGATGGGGTGTGTCTGAGAGCAAGAGAGGGCAGTGGGATTGGGGCATTGTGAAATTGTGCCCGCATCTGTTTCATTTCTTTGGGAGAAAACCTGCTGCAGGTGAAGCCAAATGCTGATAGATGATAGGTGCAGTGGCGCTCGCTCAGCTTTTCTGTGTGACCGAATGCCTGAAATATTTCATAACAAAGATCAACTGAGCCTAAGCTGTTCAGAAGCACAGTGCAAGAACACTTGTAAAGCAGTTAAGTCATCAAATGATTGGATCTCTGTTGAGCACCCACGACGGGACAGGCACAGTGCCAGGTACCAGGGAGTTCAGCGAGCCTCATGCTTACGTCATAAGTCTTTTCTGCGTATATGTTCATCACCCAGGCCAGCAAAGATAAACACTAACGATCCGAACTAGAAAGGAAACCACCGTCTAAGGAGTTAGGTAGCAGACAGTTCATGGGATTCTCGTTCTGTCAGAAATTGTGAAAATGGAAGGAATTGACTTAATTTCATTTTATTAAATAGTAATTGAGGAATTAGGGATTCAGAGATTAGTAAGACACAGTCCCTCCCGTCAGAGGACTCAGTTCTAGAGGAGCCGATAAAGCTGTGAACAGTAATTGCAGAACAGTGTGGTAAGTGCCATCGTAAAGGTGAAGGCAAGGCAGTAAGGACGCTATTGATTTTGGTGTTGGAAGTGAGTAGGTGGGAAGAGGAACTAACATTTTGTTAGTGTAGGTAGCTAGATATTAACAAAGGAAGGAAGCAAAGGGAATCAGACATTATTATGTGTAATAAACTAGGGAGCCACAGCTTCACACACTCCCCAGGCTATTGCAGCATTTTCCCCCACCTTCCCGCCAAGGGGATTAAGACTGGCTTTCTACCCTGGCTGGTGTAGCTCAGTGGATTGAGTGCGGGCTGCGAACCAGGCATCACAGGTTCGATTCCCAGTCAGGGCACATGCCTAGGTTGCAGGCCATGTCTCCCAGCAACCGCACATTGATGTTTCTCTCTCTCTCTCTCCCTCCCTTCCCTCTCTAAAAATAAATAAATAAAATCTTAAAAAAAAAAAAAAAGACTGGCTTTCCAATCTCCCCAGGGTACAACTGATCCACTGGCCCACACTATGAGTTGGGGGGAGGAATAAAACAATAAAGGGGAAATTCCTCTGTTGGGCGTATGCCTGGCAGAAGCCATGATGGTGCAGAGGGAGGTCCTTCTACTTTGAGGCGTGCACAGTAGGAGCCAAAGTGGTGACCATAGAGGCCTGTCTGTCTAGCCTGTGAAAAGGATTGATAAGGGACTCAGAATACCCCTCCACCCCAAGATCTAGGATGTGGATTGGTTAGGGGGAGGACCCAACAGCAGCCCTCAAAGGATTGGGAAGTTGATTGGTTAGTTTGGAAGAGTGCTTAGTCCTTCCCAAGCCCAAGATAATATAATCAGCTTAATAAAGGTAAGATCTCTCCCTCCCTCTCTCTCTGTCTCCCCCTCCCCTCCCTTCCCATAATATGTGTTGGTTTGTAGGCTCATGCATTCTCTCTCTATAGCAGCCCTGTGGGCCTAGCAGCCTCCTGCGGCCCGGCAGCTGGGTAGACTCCAAGTGCAGGCTTCAAGCGCCGGCCAGAGTGCAGCTGGGAACAGAGACTTGCATCAGCCAGACAGGAACAGAGGCTGCACTGGACTGAGCAAAATTTCTGGACACTGGCCCTGTTTCTGGGCCTGATGAAGACGAGGCAGGACTTTTTCCACGGTGGGGTAGACAGAGATGAGACACGGGGCACCTGGGGGCAGCCTTCCATTTCTGTTCCAGTAAACCTCACCACTACACCTCATTCTCTCGTGTGTGGGTCTCCCAAAATGCTTTTCTTGTGACTGCAAAAGGACCCGATGCCTACTGGCAACAATTTGACCTGGGCTTTGAAAGGTGAATAGAGATGGGAGCTTAGAAGAGCATTCTAGTCAGAGGGGAAAAAGCAACCACAACGTGAGTGCTTACTGGGTGCCAGACTGTGTGCGTTACTATAGTTGTCACGACGATCTTGTGACATGAGGGGGCTGTTTCTCTAAAAAATGATGACAGTTGCTGTGGATTTGAAAGGGAACAAAGGGAATAAGTATGATATGACCAGGATTTGTACCAAGTCCATTTGACTTCAGACACCTTTTACTCTTTTCCTTATTCACTTCTCTTTTCATAAGCAAAAGCACAATTAAATTTCTAGTAAAACATGGGCCAAGTTGAGCAAATCAACCTTTCTGCTAAAAATAACTGGAAGTATTCAATATAAATCTTAAAATCATTGTGGAGTCAACAAATTATAAAGTGGGAACTCAGAGAGGTAGGCTGAATTCTGAGATTGTTTTTGCTGTGAGAACATTTACTCAACTGCATGAACTTGAACTTTGATTTGGACAGCCTGACAGAGTGCAGGGGGCAGAAGTAAGATCCAGTCCCACCAGAGATGCAGTGTGTACTAGGAACCCTTCTTTCCCCACTAACTGTACTTCAGAGGGCCACACACCTGTAGAAGGGTGCATCAGAGGTAACACCACACCACCTTCCTACCCCCTGTGCACCGGCACTGCACAAGGTACGGAAAAGGTCCTCCAGGACTTAAAACTCTTAGTTGGCTCTCAAAAGATTCTGTAGCCCAAATTTACACAACGTTGGAGACCCAGAAACCCTCAAGCCATGAATTTAGTTGAAAGTGGTCTAAACTGATGGGCACTTAGGTGCCTGGCAGACGCGGATGCAGATCCTTGTGCTATAGCCACGTTGATTGATCAGATAAGAGTCTTAAGCAAACGTGTATTTTTAGAGCTGAAAAGGTACGGGAAGTTTATAATGATAGAAGTTTCAATTCATCAGGACGACATAACAATATTAAACTTACATATAACTGGTAACATGGCCTCTATAATATGGAAATTAACAGAAGTACAAGGAGAAACAGACAAGTTTAAAATAGTGTGATTTTTCAGTAATTGATAGAATAAGAAGACAAAATTCCATAAAAACAGATTATGTGAACAAATAATTATCAGTAAACCCAATAGGTATATATAGAACATCCCATCTAATGATTCCAAAATATGCATTCTTTTTAAGTTTGCTCAGAACATCACAGAATTTTACTGTATACTGCTTCCCCAAGCAAGTCTCCACAAATTTGAAAGGACTAAAATCATACAGAGCATTAATGTTCTTTGACCACTGTGTCCTTGAGGTAGAAATTAATAACGTAACTAGAAAATCCTGTGTTTGGCAGTTAAGAAACACTTTTCAGTGCCCCAAGTTTCAGGGAAGAAATCAGCGATGGAAATCAGGGAGTGTTTTAGAGTGAGTGACGGTGCAGCCACTGCCTTCGGAGCTCGGGAGATGCAGCCAGAGTAGGAGTTGGCAGGAAATTTATATTTTAAATGCTCATATTTAAATTATTAATTAAAAGAAAAGAATGAAGTCTGAAGGTTAATGGTCTCCGAGTCAGTTTTAAGAAGTTAGAAAAGATAGCAAATTGTCTCAAAGTTGGAGGAAATAAAGAGAAGAAAGTTCTTGAAAAGACAATGAAAACCTCCTGATAAGATTAAGACAAACCGTATCAGTAATGAAGAAGACTTAACCGTAGAAGCTACAGATATTACAAAGCGAAGAGAATACAGAACTCACATCAGGTAAAATGGATAAATCCCTAGAAAGTAAAGATGGTTTCTACCAAAGAGATGGAAAGCCCGAGTAGCACAATGACAAATGAATCAGTGGTAAAAAAGTCTTCCCGGGAAAGGAAATTCCCAGGTTTGAGTGGCTTCACAATGGACTCCACCAAACATTTACAGAAGTAATTTTATTCGTTATCTGTTGCTTCATAACAAATCACTCCAGAATGTAGTGGTTTAACACAACACTAGTCATGTATCTCTCGGTTTCTGCGGGTCCCTCAGGAAGGCCCATGGTGGCTGTGGCTCGGGGTCGCTCTTCGCCAGGCTGTAGTCAGAGGTGCGTGTGTGACAGCCTGGGGTACTCACTTCAAGGCTGTCTCCCTCAACTTGGTGGCAAACTGACGTCCACAAGTGGGTTTTCCCGGTGGGCCTTCACACAGGTCGGCTTGAGTCTCCTCATGCCATGGGCCCAGAGTGAGCGGTCCAAGAGGCCTGGATGGAAGCCTCAGTGGCTCACGACCTGCCCTCAGAAGTCGCCTTGTTGTCTCCACTGTGTTTTGTCATTACTCAGATTACACCTGACGTCAGTTAGGAGAAGGGGGCTACATGGAGTGTAAACACCAGGGGGTGAGGCTCGCTGGGGGGCCGTCTTGAAATGCTGGCTGCCCACCCCTGCCACTTGTACTTCCATTTCCACCGGGTGGGGGGAAGAGGAAAGGTAACAGAGAGACAGAGAGAGGTAACACTCCTCTAATTCATGAGGCAGATAAGGAAAGAGAGTATCTGAGTGAGTGGGCTGGAATGGGAGTAAAAGGCAGAAAACTACTTGAACAATGATTTTAAAAAAAGGAAAGAGTATAGGTCAATCTTTCTTATAAATGTAGGTGTTAATTTTTTTTATCCTCACCCCAGGAGATTTTTATTATTGCTTTTTTAGAGAGAGAGGAAGGGAGAGAGAGAATCTACGATGTGAGAGAGAAACATCGATTGGTTGCCTCCTGTATGTGCCAGGACCGGGGATCAAACCTGCAACCTAGGTATGTGCCCTGACGGGGAATTGAACCCGTAACCTTTGGTTATGGGCTGATGCTCCAACCAACTGAGCCACACCAGCCAGGGCAAAATGTTAATTTTTTGTTGCTTCAGGGTCTCATTCCAATTTTGAACTTGTTTCTGACATAAGCATTTTTAACTGAAATACCCTCCACTGCCACCACCTTCAGAGGAGCTGAACCCGGAATGCCCAGTGCCTGCTGGGTGGGAGCCGCCCTTCTTGCTGACTTGGCATCTGAGGTCTGGCTCCTAAAAGTGCTGAGTGCACTCCGGGACCCATGCTGTGGCTAGCCCCCCGGGCCTTGGTTGCACACATTTGTCTGTCTGAGGAGAGTAAACTGGGCCTCCAACCTCCATGTTTCCCTCCACGTGAATTAGGGGATGGGAGGCAGAGTTGGGGAGGAAGTGACCTAGGTAGGGAACTCACTTCCAAGACATCCCAGAACTCTAGCTTTCACAGTAATATTGGCATCAAAAACCTGTTTCCCTTGCTGAGGAACCTTACCCTGGGAAGTGTAGCCTTTTTGATTTGGTTCCCTAACTCCCACTTCCTGCCACAGAGAGCATCTAGATTATTACCCTCTTTGGGTGAGCTTCTCAGCCTGAAATCTACACTCCCACTGCGGAGGTTCTCACGGCAGAGCTTGGCTCCAGTGCTGCCCCCACCCCAAGCCCTCGTTATTTCCCTTTTCCAAACGCGCTTGGCTCTGAATAGAGCATGCAGGCCCCCCACCGCAGAGTAGTGTACCCCGTCTCCCACCTGCTGTCTCTCTTGCTGGTTTCCTTGGTGAGTGATGGAGTGCAGAGAGCGCAGCCTGCAGGAGAAATAAGTGAACGAATCATGGCACTGAAAACATGCTGCTTCTTTCTTACTAACTGTGAGCTGGGAGGTAGGAGGTGAGTTGTTCCTCACCCACTGGACAGAGAGTTAAGTAGTTTGACTTTAAATTATGCTGCTAAATTATTCTCTGGGAACAAAGAAATGAACAGTTTGGAGAAGTTCGATCTCTTTTAGTCTTCCTTTGAATGGAGGTTACGAGTGTGGAGCCTGAGGTTAAGGCACTGCGTGTTTCATTTTCATCCACAGCCCTTCCCGCTGCCTGTTGGAGTTAATTTGTTCTTCGTGTTGGAACATAGGTCTGACGTTCGGTGCAGCTTTCCCCAACCATTCTGTTCCCCTTGTGCTTGTGGACTGAACTGTAACACTTAGTGCTGGTTACGACTCTTTTGGTCTTGAGTGTATGTTATTTGATGCTATTTGACGTCTTCTCACTGGAAATGACTCATCTGTTCCACTAGATTCCCTGCCTCCATGGCTCAGGGGCTGAGTCTTAGAGATCTGCGTATTTCCCTATAACACCTCTCCCACCGCACCTTGCACTGTTTGCAGTTATCAGAATGGATTGGCTTAGTGTCTGACTGTTCTGCACCATTAGAGCAGTTAGGGCCCTTCTTGCAGTAGGCTACTATCTCAGATGGGTGCAGATAGAGAGAAGTCCTACACACAGATGTGAGTAAATGACTAAATGTATGTTCTGGGGGCGGCACAGGGTAGGAGGTTGAGTCCCCAAGGGGGAAGGATAGAGGGAAGTAAGCCCCTGGTTTTAATTCCATTTTTCTCCTCATTAAAATCCCCTTCTTGCATCCTTGGTCTCTTTTCACAGAATCCTGCCATCAGCATCACTGAAAATGTACTGCATTTCAAAGGTCAGTATTCGGGCAGATGCTCCCAGCTCCCTACACAGTTAAAGAAGCATAGTGGTGGTTTCTTTTTATTTTTACGTATTTGTCTTATTCATTTTCTATTTATACATACCTCTCTGATACTCTTGGGGTAAACTAGATTGTTTTGAAATACATGGTTAAGAAAATCAAAGAATTTGTTTAAAATCCTGCTGTCCCCTCGGAGATGCAGTAGATATAGCAAAAAAGAATCCTGGATTAGAAATAAGGAGTTCTGCCTTTTTGCTCTTGTTCTGCTACTACCTCAGACAACTTTTTGACTTCTCTGGACCTATGAATATAAAATAGGGTGTTGGGTTATAAGCTGTTTTTCTCAAACTTGAGGACCCACAGACATTTGAGATTATGTCCTCAGCATCCTCCAGGGCCACAGCCCCAGGTTGAGACACTTGTTAGGAGTTAAATGTGGCCACTTAAAGTGATACTCGGCTTCGTCGAAGCTGCGAGCAGATGCAGACACGGCCACTGAGCTTGTATGGTAGTGCTTGCTTGTAAGGTGGCTCTCTAGATCGAGGCCCCCGACCCCTGGGCTGCATTGTGTGGCCGTGAGGAGCTGGACCTGCACAGCAGGCGAGCGGTGGGACGAGTGGGCCAGGCTGCGCTCTCATTACTGCGCGAGCTCCCCCCCTGTCCCCCCGCCCCCTGGGAAAAACTGTCTTCCTCAAAACCGGTCCCTGGTGCCAAAAAGGTTGGGGGCCGCTGATCTAGGTGATTTTTTTTGAAAGCATATAATGAAATAAAAAAACCCAGAAATTTTCTCAATGAGGCTGTGTGGCTCTCTGATTTTACACTTACAGACCAGTTTGAGAAAGCTTGCTCTAGGTGACCTGTAAAGCTTTTCCAGCTGACGGTCTTTGATTCTGTCAATCTGCCTCCCTTTCCTGTCTCCTCAGCTCAGCAGCACATTGGCCTCAGGGTAGGTCTGGGTTCATTGTTAACCCAACGGGTGTGATTCTCCCTGCTCTCTTTGTACTAGTGTCTTGCAATGTCCTTGCTAAGTGACTGGGGTTATGGGACATTGACCAGCTTCTGTTTTATATGAGATTCCATCTGCCTTAACATACTCGCCTGACTTTTGTATCTACTTTTCAAGATGAGAGCAGTGGTGGCAGCAGCTCAGGTATTTTATTTATTTTATTTTAGTTTTGTTTTGTTTTATTATTTTTAGGAGTTACACATTCAAAAGGAAGTTAGAGTGATAAAAGTGTATCTTGTCACTCGGAGCTCATAGACTGTCCTATCTTCAGGAATTTATGGTCTTAGGGGATGACAGCTGCCTGCAGCAAACATCAGGCAGGGTTTACTGCGTGTGGCCAGATGAGGGAAGAGAGCTGAACTGGCAGGCAAGTCAGTTGGAGGGGCAGGGGTGTCTGTAGGCACCGGCACCGGCACCGGCACCGGCACCGGCACCGGCACCGGCACCGGCACCTTTTGGTTGCATTTGGGATGTGCTAAGGGAGAAGGCAGCGTCCCCATTTTCTCTCCCTGGTTGGGAGCTGTCAGGTCCAGAGTCTTTGAGACAATCCAGCGTTTCTGTATCCTGCAACTTCCCTTAACCTGCTTCTTCTCTGCTTTGGACTCAGCACCACAGTGAATGTTAGATTTATATCTATGTGATACCTCGGCCTTGCTTTCAGTGTTCTTTTTCCTGCCTGTCGTTTGCACTGGGCATCGCCAGGGCCGTGGTGGAAGAGTGAGTAAGCACCCTGGAACTGACCGTCAGAAGGACGAACAGAGATGAGCGTTTGTCCACTTCCCCTTAGCCAGCTGTGGAGTGGCTCTTCTCACAGGTGCTCACCCGTTCTGGCGGGACCTGCTCACATTTGCATACTTGTGAAAGAGCTGCAGGGAGCTTGTGGGTGGCCTTCTCTGCTCAGGTTCGCAGTAACCCACGTCTTTTTCCTTATAGCTCAGGGACATGGCGCCAAAGGGGACAACGTCTATGAGTTTTACCTGGAGTTCTTAGAGCTCGTGAAGCCAGAGGTATGTTCTTCCCTTTCCATTTTAGGAAACAAACATTAGCCCTTCAGTGAAATGGGGAGCAGGGGTGGCGGGAAAGAAGATAAAAACCAAAGGAGAATATAGTTCTTTTATTTGGAACATGTTTTAGCTGCAGAGCACTGTGGACGTCCTCTGCCACTTACTAGCAGTCTGCACAAGGCCCTTCACTTCCTTGAGTTCCAGTTTCCTTATGTGTTAAATGAAAGATTGGGTTATGATCTCTAGGGTGTTCTCCAGCTCTGATACTCTGTTTTTTCAGTGATGACAGAGAGGAGCATGGCACCCGTGGAGAGCAGAGCTACATAGGGCAGGTGCAGCCCGCGCCAGGGGGCTGCTTTCATGTGACTTTGCCGGGGCGGCAGTAGAAATCAGAAAAGGCTGAGATGGTTGATCTTTAGAAAGAATGCTGAACATATACTGCAGTTTCCTGTCTCTCAGAGCTTGAAGAAGCTTCTGGAACAGGAGGGGAGAGATCTAACACACGGTGTAGTTCAGTTCCTGGAATCACACTCCGATTTCTGGGGGCTTGCGCACATTGACCTTGGTCTGCAGGGGGTTTCAGTTGTTTCAATAGTCAGCCGTCATTCAAGCGGTGGAGAACTTGTCAGGGCTCTTGCTTTGGAGGCAGAGGGAGAGGCCGTGGAGAAGAATGATAAGCTGGAACAGCCTCTAAGAATTTGAGTTTAGTTGGGAAGACTCCCTAGGCCGACCATTGTGAAAAAAGTCGCATCTGCTCCGGGACAGGTCTGGCCCTGATCAGACCTTTCTAAAACAAGGATTGTCTGTACCAGGGACCACTGATCGTTTGAGTTCAGTCTTCTTTGTGGGAGGAAAGTTTGCAAGGTGAGGATGCCCTTGACAGTGACTGGATGTAGTGCCTTGCATGTTGTAGATCTGGCAGGAGGTTCGTCTGGTTTCATGTGGGATGACCAGGGCCATCATTCATTGGCAGAATCAGAGAGACAGCGCTGTGCTTCCCAGACATTCCCTGTCCCAGTCCTTGGTCTGGACTCCAGATGTTCTCTTGGTGTCAGGACTTGTAGGAGCAGAGCAGGAAGGGGAATGAGCCCGCCCTGCTGCTTCTTTGTGTAGTCACACTGGCTTGGGACAGTTTCAGGGGCAGGGGCTGGCGGGTGGGAAGGAGAAGGCATCCTCACATTCTCATTTTCTCTCTTAGCCCGTTTACAAACTGACCCAGAGGCAGGTAAACATTACGGTACAGAAGAAGGTGAGTCAGTGGTGGGAGCGACTCACCAAGCAGGAGAAGCGCCCGCTGTTTCTGGCCCCCGACTTCGATCGTTGGCTGGACGAGTCCGATGCGGAAATGGAGCTCAGAGCCAAGGTCAGTAAGAGCCCTGGGATCTGGACAGAAATCATGAGGAACTCGAGTTATTTCAGCCACCTCAGATACTTACCAGGATCCGATAGAATAAATACGAAGTTATAAATTCAGTTAATGACCTGGTGATGTGGTCATCAGCTGTATAGACTGAACCTCCAAGGGATTTGTTAGATCCCCCCACCACCCCCCCATGATTAGACTAGGGTGATTGGTTTTGGGGGAGGAAGACTTTAGAGGTTTCCATTCGTACCATGCCGTGTCATGGGCACGTTCTGCGACATATCGCTGTTGATACTGGCCTTGCTCGTGTGGCTGAGGTAGTGTGTGTCAGGTTTCTCACTGCAACGTCACCCTCCCCCTTGCCCCACTGCACTCTTCCGGAGGAGGTCACATGCACTCACTACCCACGCTTAAGGTGCGGGGAGTTACACTCCTGTCTCCAGGGCAGAGCATCTGCGTGCTTCATTTGGAATTATTCTGCATTGGAGATTACTCTCTCCCGTTTATTTATGTAGTCATTTAAAAAAAATACCAGTGTGGACATGAATATTCATTTTATAGTTTGGGTTATAATTCCATACTATGTTATTCATTGCGTTGCTCAGATTGTTCCAGCGTTGGCAGTTAGAACTCTCTCAGCTGGCTCTTGCGTCCCTTTGGCAAAGCTCAAGGCTCCATCATCTGGGGGCTCGTGCCCCCTCCCGCCCTCCCGTCCACCCTCCCTCCCGCTCCACTTCCGCTCTTCCTTAGTTTCTGGCAGTGTGAAGTGCTCCAGGCTTATTTTGTATATTCTCTGCTCCAGTCCTAGAATCAGCCATTCTTCAAGGGACTCTGTTCTTTTTATTAGGGAAAAATGGTAGTGGAAACCGAGATCTGGGCTCAAGTATTGCTTACTGCTGCGGGGTACTGCCCTCATGGCTGGGCCCTTGTAGCCCACAGAATGACGAGCTGTGCGTGTGCATACCAGGGATGCACAGCCATATGTCATAAATGTTTCTACATGCAACCATCTATATATTAACCTGATAGGAGCTCATACTGAGGTGGAGACATGATTTTAGATTCTGGAAAAATTATTCTAAAAATCTAGAGGTGTTAAAAAATAAAATTGAAATCTGCTTTCTGCCTTAAATTTGTTTTTTTTTCTATGGCAGTGACAATTCTGGGTGTCTTTCCAGCTCTCAGATTTCAAGCCTACCCGCTTTGTAGTTTGGAAGCCAGCTGATTGGCCTAGTTCTGCGAGCCTTGGACGGGCGTTCTATGATGCTAATGCTACTTAGGTAGTTAGGAGGAGTCGGGCTTTTTGACTCCATGAACTAAGACATTTTCCCAAACAAGCATGAAGGCACATGGAGGAGGTAGCTTTCAGGGGGTCAGATCACTTCTCCAGCACGTGGACTTTTGCAAGCATCTGGGAATTCTAACTTGTGTTCTTGGAAAACTTCTGTCCAAATTCTAGGAAGAAGAACGCCTGAATAAACTCAGAATTGAAAGCGAAGGCTCCCCTGAAAGTAAGTTGTCCCCGCTGCTGTGGCAGTTACCGGTCAGCCTGTGGCAGAGGTGGGTGTGGGTGAGTGTGATGTGTCAGGAGAGCTGATGCGGTGCAGGTGCGTCGATGGGCAGGCCTCAGTGTCCAGGGCTCATGCTGGGCACACCCACGTGAGCAGCCCCACTTTTACTGTTTCCCTAGGGTTTGGAGCCTAACGCCATCTGAGAGCACCAGGCTGGTGTAGCAGTGCGGCAGAACCTTCGTCCCTCGGACTGGCCTAGTGTTAGGGGCAGCATGTGCTGCATGGACACGGGGAAATATCATCTAGGACCATGGCTCTCCTCCCTCCAGCCTGGTGTTTTTCTCCCAACCAAGACATTAAGGGCTGTGACACAGATAGGTGTGATTGTCAGCCTTAACAAATCCATGGCTATTTCTGTCTGTCCAGCCACTTATAAACAAGAACTTCTGTAAGTGTACTATCTTCCGGGTGACACAGATTACCTTTGACAGCTAGCCATTGAACGCTTGCTGCACCGCAAGCATTGTGCTGGCCCCAGTGTGGAGCCGATGAATCCGTCCTAGCACCTGCGCTCCGAGAGCTTACGTTCGAGGGAGGGCTGGGAAAGCCTGTAAGCTAACACTAATGCTGAAAAACGGTGAAAGACGGCTCCTCATTTGTTCATGCTCTTTCAGGTCCTAGTGGTGCTTATTCGGCCTGCTGTAAATGGGGAGGTGGGCCGTTGCGGAGCAGTGGTTTTCAGACTGCGTTTCAGGGTGCCCCAGGGGTGCCCAGAGATGCTCGGACGCGTAGGCCAGCCGGGCAGTTGGACTTCAGTCAGAGCAACTCTGCTTTTGTTTTACGTATTGGCGTGATCAGTCAAGTTTCCCTTGAAAAGGAGGTTTCATTGCTCTCTAAAAAGATTTGAATAGTGCCCTGGCTGGCGCAGCTCAGTGGATTGAGCGTGGGCTGCGAACCAGGCATCGCAGGTTCGATTCCCAGTCAGGGCACATGCCTGGGTTGCAGGCCATGGCTCCCAGCAACCGCACATTGATGTTTCTCTCTCTCTCTTTCTTTCTCCCTCCCTCCCTTCCCTCTCTAAAAATAAATAAATAAAATCTTAAAAAAAAAGAATGTATTTGAAAAAAAATATTTGAATAGCTACTGATTTAGAGAAATATTTCCTTAGAAAAGTAAAGGAGGGGACACAGTGGAGGTAAAGAATAACAACACGAAAGCCCATCTAAAATTTATCTATTTATTTTTTAAGATTTTATTTATTTATTTATTTATTTATTTATTTATTTATTTATTTATTTATTTTTAGAGAGAGGGGAAAGGAGGGAGAAAGAGAGGGAGAGAAACATCAATGTGTGGTTGCCTCTTGCGCGCCCCCTACTGGGGACCTGGCCCGCAACCCAGGCATGTGCCCTGACTGGGAATCGAACCAGCGACCCTTTGGTTCGCAGGCCTGCACTCAGTTCCCTGAGCTACGCCAGCCAGGGTGCCATCTAACATTTAAATTAATTTTTTGGTTTTGGGGGGATAAACTTCAAAAAAAATGCTTGTATGTGAATTTTTAGGTTTTTAGATAAAGCTTTAATTGTTTTATCTAAATTCATAAATTTTCCTGATGAAAGAAGTTCTTTATGATGGGGAAGTATAATAAACCTTTATAGTTTTAGAGAACAAAAATTAGTTAAATGTCAAAAGTCTGGCTTTTCAGCCCCTTAGAATAAGATTGACTTTGCTAGCACACCACTGTTCAGTGTGTTTATCTGAGCATCGGCCGCGTGTGAAAGCAGTGTGGAGTGTAGAGGCATATCTGTGGCAGCAGGGTCTGAACCCCATAGCTCTTGTCTTAAGAACGGTCCTTTCCTGTATCCTACCCCTTCGACTCAACCATGACTTCAAGTTCTTCACTCCTTCCCTCACTCTAATTAGCCGAGTCTTCACAAACCTTAGGCTGAAGACAAAATGGATGTCCCTCATTCTCTTGCCTTTCAGTTTGTAATTTTCCTCCTCTGGTTATATCCTCATCCTACCCACCCTCCAAAGCCCAGATCAGATACTTGCCTGGTTCCCACTTCCCGGCCTAATGTCATTTTCTCACCTTGAAATTTTCACAAGACATTACCCGTCACTCTATCTTGTATTGTGGTTTTCAATTTTAAGTTCTTTGAATCCCAGTAGTGCCCCTTCAGACCTTGGACATTGGAGGTGTTCAGCTGATGCTTGGTTGAGTGAATATATGATCGAATATCAGAATTTCTTTCATTATTCTTTCTCTCTTTGACCTGGTTTGACCTGTATGACCTTAAAAAAATTTCCAGAGAAGTAACTGTAGACTGTATTAACATGACAAGGAACTGAGTAGCTTTTTTCCCCTACCTTAATGCCTCCTAAGATATATTCTCTTTTTGGATTTATGTCTGTATACTTATCCTTCAAGGCTCTAAGGGGAAAGACCATTAAAAACATGCCTTGGAGTACAGTGTTCCTCATAATTTTTCCTTCTCTGTTTCTCTGTGGGACCAGGAGCCAGACTGGTGCAGACCGGGGCCAGGTCTTGGTGTGGGATCTTGGGGCACCCAAGTAGGAAAGAGGGGTGCAGTGACACCAGTGTGTCCTGCACACCCCTCTCCTGCTATGACTGTGACTCCTGCTTGTAACATGCTGCCTTGCTTCACTTTTCAGCTCTTATAAGCTTGAAGAAAGGGTACCTGTTCATGTATAATCTTGTGCAGTTCTTGGGATTCTCCTGGATGTTTGTCAACATGACTGTGCGGTTCTTAATCTTCGGAAAAGGCAAGTACCCAATTTTAACACTAGTTTTCTTTTTTTAGTAGATTGGCCCACTGCTCGCCAAAGCTGATACTCTCTGCCTTGGGTGTTAGTAATAACCCCCGTTTTTGTGTAGCGCTTCATGCTTTTCATTGTACTTTCACGCCTGTTACTCCCATGGCCACAGAAACAGGTGGGCTGATCTCTTGTCTATGTCACAGGTGAGGAAACGGGCTCAGAGATGGCCAAATAAATGGTCTGCATCCACACAGCCCACCAGGGTCATATTTTGGGCTAGCATCCATTTCTCTATTCACTAACTGAGCATTTATTTATTTAAAGACCTTATTCATTTATCTTTAGAGAGAGAAAGAGAGGGAAAGAAACATCAGTGTGTGGTTGCTTCTCACATACCCCTCACTGGGGACCTGGCCCACAACCCAGACACGTGCCCTGTCTAGGAATTGAACTGGCGACCCTTTGGTTTGCAGGCTGGCGCTCAGTCCACTGAGCCACACCAGCCAGTGCAGGACTCTGACTCTTCTTCCTCACACTGTATACAAAAATAAATTCCACCAAAGGATTTAAGAATTATGAAAAGTTTAACCATAGTGGGAGATATAAGTAAATGTTATAAAAATCTCATGTGGAAGGCTAGGCTTTTCTAAGAAGTATTGGAAGAATCATAAAGGAAAATGCCAATATATTTGACTATAATAAAAATATTTAAATTCCTGTATGATCTAAAAACACCCCAGCCAAGAGAGCATTAAAGATTAAAAGTATATTGAAGTTAGCAGTTTGGGGATTGAGGGTTGGTGGAAAATTGCAACAAATACAGAAGGAAGGGTTGATTTCTTTACATAAAGAGAACTTGCACAAATTGATTTAAAAATGTGAAAAGTGCCCTGGCTGGTGTGGCTCAGTGGATTGAGTGCCGGCCTGCGAACTGAAAGGTTGCTGGTTCGATTCCCAGTCAGGGCACATGCCTGGGTTGCGGGTGCGGTTCCCAGTTGGGGGCATGTGAGAGGCAACCACACACTGATGTTTCCCTCTCTTTCTTCCTCCTTCCATCTAAAAGTAAATAAATAAAATCTTAAAAAAAAATAAAAAATAAAAATAAAAATGTGAAAACCCCACCAAACAGATAAAAAAGCAAAATTATGTATAGGAAATTCATAAAGGGAAATAAAACTAATTTAATATACTAAAAAAATGTTTAACTCAGTAATGATGAAGAAGATAAAAAATAAAATGAGGCATTTCTTATTATCAATTTTGCAAAGTTAAAAAAGATACGTAAGTCAGGAGGACATACGTTAAAAATAGACACACCAGTGGCTGCTGTGAGGGCACAGCTCTTGGGAAGTCATTTGGCAAAGCGAGTCTAGAACCTTAACTGTTCATGTCTTGAACCTGGTAATTTCATTTCTGGAACCATCTTCTGAAGAAAGAAGTAAAACTACATGAGCAGCTTTTTAAAAAGATAGATATTGTGGCATTATTTATATAGTAACAAAGTGGAAGCTACCTAAATGTCCACTGAGGGGCTGATCTGGAGTGCTCTGTCAGTGGCGTGTTGTCAGACACAGATAAAGCATTTAAAGAATGTGTCGGAACACGGAAAAATACCGACGACGGGCTAAAGAAGTAACATACACATTTGTTCTTCCAGTTTGCTCACACCCATATAACAAGGAGAAAATGAACCACTACACGTAAAAAGGCTGGAAGGAAATGCACCATTTTTAAATGGTTTGAATGTGGATAATTAAATTTTTTTCTGTATTTTGTGAAATAAATATGAGGAAAAACATAAGTATAGTGGAAAAATATAAACTATTTAGAGAGAAAAAATTCTGTAGACTGTTTTGTTCTTCATCCCTAAGTTTTTCCATCTGAGGTTTGCAGGGTGAATTGTGGTTAGCTCCAGAATCATTTGAAAGACGTGCCCGTTTTTCCAGCCTTCTTAACGCCTTGAAATCATGCAAATCACAGTTTAAGCCGACGCCGTTAGACTGATTCCGCGTGTTGTCGTGCAAGCCTGCTGGGTGTTAGGTGGTGCAGCCGGACGCTGCAGAGTTGTCTGGGTCGCGTGTTGGAAGTAAGCTGCCTGGATCTGTCATTTCTGTGCGGCGCTGAGCCCCTCCCTAACCGCCTGCCGGAGTGGGGCTGCTGGTTTAGCTCTTCCCGCATCAGTCCGCAGAGAGCGGCTGGGGCTTGGCGCCCAGGGCCACAGCTTGCCCTTTGCAGTTTTGTCCTTTTGAATAAAGGGTGTTGCTGAATGGCAGATTCGACGCATGTACTTGTTTTCTCATGTGAACATATATTTGCTGAACTTCTTATGTGAAGGAAACGGCAGCAGACTCTTGGATTTATATAGAAACTCTTGTTTGAGCTTGTTTAGGTCTCTATCAAGTAATACCTTTTTATTAAATTAATTTTTAATTTTTTCCTAATTATAAAAATGTGTTACAGAAAAAATCAGCAAATAAAGACTTAAAACAAAAAACTTGACCATAATCACAACTCTGAGAGCAACAGATTCTTGGTCCCTGGCGTCTTTCCCACGTAACTGACTTCCCTGAGAACAGTCCTAAAGTGGAACTGTGAGATTGGAGGACAGATTGTTTTTAAGGAGTTTGATGTGTACTGCCCAGGGAGAGTGTGTACTACTTTATACTACCACTACTTAAATCCGTGTTCCATTCACACATGAATGCCTTTTCCTAGTTTCAAATTTTTCTTTTCAAATCATAAATTTAAATGTAGCAATTTAAGAAAGTCTGTGACGTGGGGGAAACGGGCGGAGGTGTGGTAGAAGGAGGAGGGTGAATCAGCCACTGGCTGTCACTATTAATATTTCTGTACATTGCCTTTTAGTTTTATTCTCCTACCATTAAAAATTATCATACTCTATATGCAATTTTGCATCTTGTTTTTAAAACTATTATAAGCAGTTCAGTGTCACTGGTATTCTTTATAATGATCACTTTATAGATCAGATTCATGTTCCTGAATTGGAACAAGGATCAATTTCATGTAACATCAGAGGCAAAGACCACAAGATCTAATTTTTGTTTACCATGTGCCAAACCTTAAGTTACATTTTTCTAGTATGAGAGTTCCTCACTTTTTAAAGGAGAAATGCCACTTACAGTGAGTCAGTCCCCCTTGAAAGAGTACCAGAATGTCATTGTAAATGATGATAAAAAGATTGGATTGGTTTTTTATCTTGAAAAGAGGGCATTTAAAAGTATGAAACTTGCCCTGGCTGGTGTAGCTCAGTGGATTGAGCGCGGGCTGCGAACCAGGCATCGCAGGTTCGATTCCCAGTCAGGGCACATGCCTAGGTTGCAGGCCATGTCCCCCAGCAACCGCACATTGATGTTTCTCTCTGTCTCTCTCTCTCTCTCCCTCCCTTCCCTCTCTAAAAATAAATAAATAAAATCTTAAAAAAAAA
>PVIA01001657.1:0-260213 GCA_004024845.1 Tonatia bakeri | reverse complement strand
TCTCCACCAGTCCAGCCACGTGGTCCTCTTTCCTCTGCAGGATCACGGGAGTCCCCACTCAGCCAAATCCGCGTGGTTCTCCCCTCTATGGCTGCCGTGTCTGGGTTTAAATCCCCGTGCCAAACTTCCTCTGCAGCCCTATTTCCGACTCCTCCTACACTTGGCCACACTTGCCCTCAATCTGCTGTCCTTTCCAGCTATTTCTGGTCACCATCATGGGTCTGGGCAAGTGTCACCCCATGTCCTGGAACCAATCTCCTCCGAGCTCCCACCCAAGCGCTGAAACTCAGGGGACCTGCTCCTAGTCACGTCTCAGGGAGGTGTTCCTTTCCATCCCCCTAGCCCAGAGCATGGCCATAGCTATTTAGCATATTCAGGCCACCAGCCCAAGGCTATAGGTATGTTAAATGACTATGCCATGGATTAGCTGCAAAGCTGCCCTGCACGTTCTTGCTCTATGTGCCCCTTCCCCCAACTCACACCTGTGGTGGGGGGAAGAGGTAAAAAAAAACATCTTAGAATCTCTGGACACCTTGAGTTCTGGGCCCCATTTCAAATGTCCATTTGGGGTCCCCCCCCTCTTGGCTGCACCCTGTAACAATGCCATTGAAGTGGAAGCTAAGATTATCATGTGACTACTTGGAGCTTCTCATGCCTTTGAATCAATAGGCAAAGAAAAAAGTTGCTGTGTTGGGTGGGGTGATCGATTGAACAGTGGACGTAGGGAAGTATATGTCTGAAATACAAGAGATGTCTTCGGTCATCTCTTAGTGTCACTTAATACGTTCTGGACTGAATTCCAAAATGTAGAGGGGGAAGTCTTCCCCACACACCACCAAACAATGCTCGGGACACAAGTTGGGTGTCCTACAATTCAGCTTGATTCTGACATTATCTACCTAGAAATAGCATCACATACACAAGTACAGGGCTCAGTACCAAAAGACTGTCTTCCACTTCAAATGCCAATGTCAAGTCCAGGCTGTTCTTGTACTTGTGACCAACTGGTTATAAACCAGAGATTGACACAACTCCCTCTCTAAGTTTGACCAGTTTGCTAGAGTGGTACAAGGAACTCAGGAAATTCGTTTACTCCCTAGATTCCCAATTTATTAACGGACAATAAAGCCAGATCAAAGCCAGATGAAGAGGTACATAGGCTGAGGTCCTGAGCAAAACAATTTTTGTCTTTACAGAGTTTGGGGCCCAGTGCAGTAGCACATGGAAAGGTTATGGTTTGCTAACCTGGAAACTCTATATCCCCTCCTTTTGGGTTTTTATGAGAGCTTCATCACATAGGCATGTTTGATTAAATCATTAGCCATTGGTGATTGATTCAACCTCTAGCTCCTTTTCCCTCCCCAGAAATCGGGAAGTGGGACTGAAAGTTTTTTCTCTCTACTTATGGTTTGTTCCCCTGGCCACCAGTCCCCATCCAAGGCGCTTTCCAAAAGTCACCTCTTTAACATAAACCCAATTGCAAGAAAAGGGGCTTCTTATGAGTAACAAGATATACATTTTACCTGTATGGCTCTGAAGCATTTTCAGAAACTGAGAAAAATGTCAAATACAGCAAAAAAAAAAAAAATGCTCTATCACTCAAAAAAATTTCAAGAGTTTTGGAACCTATGAGCCAGAAACTGCACAAAGATGAGACATATATGAGAACACTGTTTTGGTCATCTGAATGACCTAATATCTATCCCTTATAAATCATAATATTACAGATCAATAGAAAGCTCTAGCAATCTAATCCAGGCATAATTACCAATGACCCAGACTCTTCAACAATAAAGCTTTGTGCCATTGCACCAGGTTAAAAAACAGAACACCACAGCTAGATACTTCTGAAGGAGCAAAGTGAATTTATGATGGGCCACAGAAAAAGTACTTATAAATTCAATCTATGGCCATGTGACCAGTTACAAGTGAGGACTGTAATCATCATGAGTACTTTCTCATTTTACTATAAATGTGTGTGTGTGTGTGTGTGTGTAACATTTGTTTCTTTCCTGTCCCATTCTCTTATCACAGAAGATGAATTGATTTTATCTTAGTATATAAGTAGTCATTTATTTATTTTATATCATGTTAATTCACAGGATATCAGGAAAATAGTAAATATCACTCAAGGACTTTATCTTTTCTGCAGAAGAGGTTAGTGCATTTTCAGTTGTATGCAGGGTAGTTGTACCATGTTAAGCTGAATTACAACTATGTTATCTTTATTTGGAGATTAAGTATGATTTAAGAAGATGGGTATGGGTGCCAGCTGACAAGGAGTAAACTTGTGATGGTTAATTTTATGTCTCCATTCCACTGACCACAGAGTGTCCACATTAAATATCATTTTTGGGTATGTCTGTGAGGGAGTTTCCAAATGATATTAACATTTGAATCAATGATCTCAGTAATATAGACTATTCTTTGCAATGTATCTAGGCATCATCCAATCAATTGAGAGCCTGAATATAACAAAAGGTAGAGGATGGAGAAATTTATCATTTTTTCCCTCCCTTCTTGATGAAACATCTTGTCCCATCTTCTGTGGACCATGGACTGGGTTGTACGAGGATTGTCCAGAAGGTATCAAGCCATGTAATATAAAAAAATAGAGACATTTATTGAACAGGATACAAGATACAAGAAACATTATACATAGGACAATGACATCATGGTGCCCTTCCAAATATGAACATTGAGACTTCAAACAGTTCTCCTAATCACCATCAGCTGCACCATCATATTCTCTGGAATCTCATGGACAGTATGAAATCTTTTTCCTTTCAAAGGTAATTTTAGTTTTGGGGAAAAGCTAGAAGTCACAGGGCACCAAATCTAATGTGTAGGGTGGCTGAGTCACCTGAGTGATCTGATGTTTCACCAAAAAACTGCATGAGATGTGATGCATGAGCAGGCATGTTGTCATGATGAAGCTGCCAATCACCAGTTGCCCATAGCTGCGGCCTTCTGAAGTATCTGAATAGTTTCCATGAAGGAATGTTCAAGATTAATGCAAAATTTGATGCAGATCCATTGCTTTATTCATTTAGTCATTTTGAATGAGACAGCCAAACAGTACACATGCTCACTCAACAGCATCTACTGCCCCACCCTTGGTGACTAGTACAGGGAAGTCATCATTGTTCACACATGCACATTCCAGTCCACAGTCCTCGGCTGAAGGTTACACCATTGTTGTGCAAACCATTCTCTTTGTGTTAACAATAGCTGGACTTTTTGCAGACAGACCTCATATATGACAACCCCATATACATATGACAATCCCATAAAATATTCAATGATAGTTTATAACAGTCTTTTAGGTCAAGAGTCAAGTCTTTTTCATCTCTAAGCTCTGCACCCTTATCAAGGGTCTTGCATAGGGTAAGCACTAGATTAATATAGATATTTATTAAATAAGTGAATGAATTGGATACTTTTATATTATGCCCTGAAGAATACAGTGGGATGAGAAAAACATATTCTTAAGCATCTTCACAATCAATGGTTCTCAAAATTGTATGTTAAATGTGAAACATGTCAAGATTCATAATACATTATGTAGTTATCATTATTGATTGATTTGAAGATTTGCATTACAAACTTTCAAAGCCATTTAAAGTGTTTTATTCCATTTTAAGGAGCCAATTTTCTTTTGTGAATTGATTTCGTTTTTGGCATAACTCTAGTTATTTTGGCATTTTGTAAGCATAGGCTTCTTCTTCTTCTTCTTTTGTCTTTGAAGCCATGTTCCTTTTTTTTTCCCCAAAGAAGTCATAAGATCCCTTCAAGGGAAGAAATGAAACAGCTGGCCTATACAGTACTAGTTCCAAACTGAGTGTTTTTAGGTGGACAATACTCTGTTCTACTCATTCATCAAATTGGAAGGATGTATTGATCTCTGTATTAACAATTCATAAGAAAAAGGAATTACATAGTCTTCATTTTATTTTTTCATAGTAAGAATAATAGGAGCAAACTGAAAATTTACAATGAGAGGTATATTACTGTCATAAAAATGTATTTTATTCTCTATGCCAGACTAGTAGAGCTATTTCTTCACAGCAGTTCTCTCCTCTGAAGCTGAACAGCAGCAAGTGGAGTAATTATTAGAAACACAGCAAGTTCCCAGATACAGCCTGTTTGGTGAAAAGCTTATTCTAAGGCATTACATTGTATGTAGAGAGAAAAAGGATTTCCAAAACAAGTAAATATCTTTGAGAAGTTTTTACTCCTAAAGCGATCTCAAAGCAACAAATTTAGCTTTATTTGGAAAACACAACAGGACTTGCTGCAGATATATGATGCTACAGTAACCATTAAACTCAAAGGAATGGCAACCAATAAAGACTCAAGTTCCAGATAGAATTAAAACCTGTACCTAGTTATGCACAGAACATTAGGTTGAGCTAGAGCTATAATCAGAATTTCATTTATGAATTACAGTTAAGGACAAAATTCATAAAAATGCATGCATCATTTACACAGAACTTTTCTGCATTTTTATTAAAAAGCATTTACCGATTCATTAAGTTCTCCCTTTTCCTTCCTTTCTTGGTTTCGAGTGGCCAGCTTTCAGCTATGCACTGATGGAAAGGCAACTTTACAGGGGGAGTGCTACGGAGAAAATGATTTGTTTCACTGTACAGTTTTCTACAAGAAGACTGGATATTTAGGGTTGCATAAGGTCTGAATCCTATTTGCCCTCAAGCATTTAGGTTACAAAACTATTTGTTGTAGCTACCAACGAGAAACTAGACTACAAAGGGCACAGTGCTTTCTAAAACAAGTACTGGTGGACAGGGTGATTTATTTACTTTCATTTTATATTTACGTTTCAGATGCTTTAATCACAGAGGTGCTTATACTTCTTTTCCAGGTCATGAGTTTTAATTGCCATTTACACCTTAGCATTAGCACATAATTTTATATGGTTTGTTTTTGTTTCACACATGACCTTCAGGACATAAATGAATGTCTTTGAAGCTTTTCAGTGCCTGAATAAATGTACATTTTTCTGTATATGTAACTCAAGGAAATAGTTTGATTGAAGAATATTATTACCAGCACTAAAAAGAAATATAAAGACAAGTATGACATTATATTTCCCTTGTGTCATTAGTCTTTATTTTATAATTACATTTTCTAATCTACTGCCTAACTGCCCTCTCTTGAAGTAGGGCTAAAAAATCAAAGGAGTGATTTGTTTGCACTATAATGTTGATCTTTGGAAGCAAATTTTAAGGAATATACTGTCAGTGGACTGATGATGAGTTAGTCACTGGAATATGATATATCATATAGTGAGATAGAATAATGCAAGTGACAACATTAACTTTTGCCTCAAACTATATTCTAAATTATTCAGACCAGAACAAGCAAAGGGCAAACAAAAAAAAATCTGGAAGCCCTCTTCAGGGTAATTGATGTGGAATGTATGTGTGTGTATGCATGTCTCTTCTGGGTGTTTATTTCTCTCAATACCGAAAATGCTGCCGAGATGCTTCACTTAACTAACTATTGGAGGTCCGTGTTGCTCCATTATTTTAAAAAATTGAACAAAATATTGAGTTGGAACTTTTTACAAAAAAAAATATACATATTAGAATTTTGCATTTATATAAAGGATTAGATAAAAGCTCCTTTAAACACACACACATGACTTGTATTAAGCCCTGGCTAGGTAGCTCCATTGGTTAGAGCATCATCCCAATAGGGCAAGGTTGTGAGTTTGATCCCTTGTCAGGGAACATGGAAGAACCAACCAGTGAATGCATAAATAAGTGGAACAACAAATTAATGTTTATCTCTGTCTCTCCACCTTCCTCTCTCTATATAGTCAATAAACTAAATTAAAAAACTTTATCCAGTCTGTTTATTTTATTTAATTTGTTTTATTAACAAAATTAATTCAGTATGTCCTAGAATCAAAGTATTCATAATATTTGAAAATATTTTCTCTTTAGACATTTTAATTCACATATTGGAAAACACAGAAACCAGGTGAGGAAAGATGAAGTCATGCATTTAAGTAATTATCTATCTTTCAATCTGTGTATTTATCTATTATCTATCTGCCTCTATATTTTGGGGGGATTTGGGGCAGATTTGAAATTAGCTTACTTGAAGAAAACATCTGAAACATGTCATGACAATCACCCAAAAGCATATCTTTATATATGTGTGTGTGTATGTATATATGTATGTATATATTTCTGTTTTACATACAAATATTTTTATTTTATATATTATTTTTCTATGGAGTTAAAAATCTTTGACATATCTACAGCAGTATTTTTCAATATTTTTCATTATTGTTCATAAGAAGAAGTTATCATGACACTAACAAAGCATATTAAATACTAAAGAATAAGAATGTATCTGTAGATTTGAGCAGTGGAGTGACAAAAGCTACTGTAATATCAAAGGGGTTTTTGTGTGTGTTAATTTTTTTTTTCCCAGAGCGATTTTTTCCCTTTGGGGTCAATAACACTTCCATTGAAAATCCCTATTATATTTCCATTGCCTCATGACAATTGTTCCCTTCTCAAGCTTTACATTTTCTCTTGGATTAAAAAAATGACTATAACTGATTAACACATTTACTTTTGTTATTTTTGTTTCAAAGGCTAATCTAATATAATAATTAAAAAGAAAAATGAGTTATTTATTATTTAATGGTTATTTTGCTAACTATGACAGGCTATTTTCAAAATATATTTTGGGTTAACCACCTCAAATCACTCATGAAATAAAAAACACACTTACGTACAAATATAAAAATATTGCTTTTAAAAATAAAGCTTTTACTTTGCTGAACTACCTTCTCCCTTTCCTAACCCCATTTTTCCCCTTAAATAGTGTGTATATGTGGTCTAAAAGTCACACATTATATATATTCATGCCAAGTATGTATTCTGAGTTGACTTCCTCAGTACTGTAGCCTCCATCTGGGTTTCTATTAGCATTTATTTCCTTTTCTAACACAAATCACTTTAAGAAAGGGAAATCCACTATATTTTCAAACAAATTACACTTGTAAATGAAATAAAAATCCTCAGGGAGATTTCACTTCAAAGTGTCTAAGGGCTTAAAGTGGATATTGGATTACCAGTTATATCTCAAAAAGGAAATGACTGCTGTGTACACAAAGGTTTACAAGCACATATATTTTACAAAGATGCAACATGCTGAATCTGTCCTCATAGAGCAAATCATTTTTTATAACTTTCTCAGGTAAAAATATGGGACAATTAATAGTTCTTAATACCTTAAAAATAACTAACCAATAAAAATTCTGCTCTTATCTCTTACCAACTTTTAGAATGGTGTGAATATTTTTAAAGGAAGAAAATATTTTAAAATAAAACAAGTCCTTAACTTGGGTCATATAATTTATGATATATTCCCAATGAGTGATTCAGTAATACTCTTTAGTTAATTAAAGAATGACAGCCAATTCCTTAATTTATTCTTCTTTGCTGCTTTTCATGAGAAATACTAGTGTCATTAACCAAAAACATGCAACTGTGAAGTTGTATAAATAACTTAAACCATTTATCATTTTGTCTCTTATGGAACTAACTAGAATTGAAACAGTTAATTATTTGTGATAATCCATTGATGAAAACATGAGTAATTCACATGAAGATGTGATAGCACAGAAACCTAATTTTTTAAATTTTCTTTAATCTGTCAGTTTACGTTTTTTCCTTTGACTCAAACTGGCCTCACCTGGTGCCCTGACTAGCCCACTTCCCCCTCCCCTGCTTAGTCATTAAGCCCTCATGACAATGAGGTTCTGGTCAACAACCAGTAGTCTTAGGAACAAAGTACTGGGCCCACTGACTACTGAGATAGAGTTAAAAATAATATCTTTGCCTTGGTTGTGTTTTAGCTCCTGACCCAGGAAAGTGGAACGATCCCACAGAATAAGTCCTTTTGAAGTTGGACAAAACACCTTCATGGCTGACATTGGGGCCAGATGCAATGATCAATTACCTCTACTCTAGCACTGACCAATCAGTAGAAACTGGGGCCCTAACTCTCTAAGTCACCCTAATTAATGATTCTTTTTTTATAAAGCCCTCCCCTGGAAGCCATCAGTGAGCCAGGTCTTTGAGCATGAGACACCTGTGACTCCGGGCATCTCCCTAGTGAATCCTTCCTATCGGGGTTGCAAATTCCTGTCCATCGTGTCTTATTGGGCTTTGAAAGTACAAAATGGACCCTTTCTGCCCACTAATAAGGACTTACCTTTAAAACACCAAAGCGATTGTTTTTATAAAGTCTTTATGTTTAGTTTTGTAACAAATGTCATTTTTATGAAGACATTGTGAGGAGACAATTTTCCATGTTCTCTCACATTTCTGCATATCTTGTGAAAAAGAGCAATGGCCACCTTCTTCTTCTAGGCTATGTTATAGAAAATGTTGTAGAAAAAAAGCCCTGAAGGACAGAGATGCTCCACTGTGTCCCCTCCCCACCCCATCACACATATCTTAAGCCAACAGGGAGTTAGTTTACTGTTCAATACAACGAACAAAGGTTCTTCTTTGAGAGCAAAACTCTGGCTGGCTCACCGTCCCTTACAATGGTTTGGATTCCCTAAGTAAAGTCACACAGTCATAAAAATAGGTGTCACCTGGCCTTTGCATCACTGTATGGGAACCATTTTTTAAAGAAGTGGCACAAATGTTGAAGCACTGCTACTACTCTTATGGTGAGCTTGAATAAAGAAGTATTTTTGTTTTGTTAGCATTCATGAAACTGGCAGGCCAACCTGTTACAATGCCTATAGGGTAGAACTTCAGACTCTTCACAGTGCTTCAAAGTCACCTCCTACCTAAATGTCTCCAATAGTGGTACACTGCTTTTCAAATAAATACAAGAATATTCACATAATCCATAAAATCTTGCATGGCCAAGTCTGACTTTACCTCTGAGGTTTTATCTCCAAAATTTTCTATACTTTTTCCCTGTAATTATACTGATCTACCTTTTTACTCCAAACACTGGACATGCATTTCCATCCCAGGTCTTCTGTCCTGAAAATTCTTCTTCACATATTAAACATCTATTCATGCTTCAATTTCAGTGCAATAATTACTCTTCCAAAGAAACTGTACCCGAATCCCAAGACACAAGAAAGTATTTCTATTACACACTTATATAACTTCCTCTACTTTCCTGCTCTCTCATTTGTCACATTTTGAAATTAAATATTTTTGTGATTACATATTTTTTAACATTCTGTCACCTAAAACCAGTGTATTTTGGTGACAGTTGTCACATACAAGGTGTCAAAAAGGGTGTCACACATAGAAGAATCTCAATATGTGCTTAATGAATAACATAACATTTATTAAGTGTTTAATATGCATACAGACACCATATATAATCACATGAAACATAGCAAAAAACAAATCATAGTTTATAATCTCATGAGCCTTATATTATTGTAAAATTATTGAAGAATAACTTTATAGTGATTAGATTTTCTGTTTCTGAGACCACATTGCTTAAATGCATTTCTGATTCTGCCACTGTTAATTCAGGATACCTTGGCCAAGATTTTGATATTTTTGAGTGTGATGTATAATGATGTGGTCAATAAATTTTAGTTATGTATATTTATGACATGTTCGAGGTGCCTGAGACATAATAGGTAGGTAACTATAAACCGTTAAAATTCTTTTTCTTCTCTTTCAACAAAACGGTGAAGCAGTCATTGAAAAACCACCATGAGGTATGAAGCAATTTATTCATCCTTCTCAACGTGTTTTTTTTTTTAAGTCTACTTTTTGCTCGGGTTAAAATAGTAAAATTGGACAAGTTGTAGCCTATCTTGTCTTACCAAAAAACTTTCCAAAATTATGGACAAACTATTTTTCTCATTCCCAGCCATTCAATCCCTTTGAACCATAATAAAACCTAAAACTGAAAATTTTAAAATAACTGGTATATAGTAGTTGCTCAATCAATAACTATTGAGATGAGAAAATAGTTACCTGGAGAAATAGAATAGGATATAGTGTATATATGATTTGAGGAATTGGATTACATGATGTGATTATGGAGGGTGGGAAGTCCCTTGATCTACCATCTGGAAGCTGGAGACTCAGGAAAGTCAGTGATACAGTTCAGTCTGAGGGTGAAGGCCTAAGAACCAGGGGAGCAAATAGTGTATGAGGTCTGTCTGGAAAAACTCCAGCCATTGTTAATATGGCGAAAACAGTTTGCATGACATTGATGTAACCTGGCAGCCAAGGAGAGTGGACTGAAATACATGTGTGAACAACGACAACTTCACTGTACTAGTCAGTGGGGGCAGTAGATGCTGTTGAGTGACCATGTGTACTGTGTGGCCATTGCATTAAAAATGACTGAGTGAGTAGAGGAACAAATCTGCGTCAAATTTCGTGTTAAGCTTGAACATTCCTCCTCAGAAACTATTTGGATGATTTGGAAGGTTACAGCTATGGGCAACTGGAGATTGGCACCTTCATCATGACAATGTGCCTGCTCATGCATCACAACTTGTGCAGAGATTTTTGGTGAAACACCAAATCACCCAGGTGACTCAGCCCCTCTACAGCCTAGATTTGGTGCCCTGTGACTTCTGGCTTTTCCCAAAACTAAAATCATCTTTGAAAGGGAAGAGGTTTCAGACCATCAGTGAGATTCAGGAAAATATGACAGAAGAGCTGATGGTGATTTGGAGAACTGTGTGAGGTCCCAAGGTGCCGACTTTTAAGGGGACTGAGGAGTCACTGTCTTTTGTACAACATTTCTTGTATCTTCTTCAATAAATGCCTTGACTTTTTCTATTATGTGGCTGCATACTTTCTGGGAAGACCTTGTTAATACCTTCCTATAAGAATAGTTCATATTGTCTATTAATAATCCTGGTTTATTTACAATGAAAGATAAAAAATTAATTTGAAGATAAGACCTCTTTTATAATGTTTACACTAACACTTACTATCTTTTTAAATTCAATATTTATTTGACAAATCAGTCCTTTATGGTGGGATGTCATCTGAAGAAGACAGAACTATCTGAATAAGACAAAACAGGACAATAAAGTAAACCCAAAAGAAAACTGGCTTAAAATGGCTTAATATGGTTCTGTCAATAAAGGCAAAACAAAAAATTATAAATAAAGACCAAGTGAAATCCATGCCACACAAGTATTTAGAGCAAAATTATACAGAGAAGAATTGTGAGGTGGGCATAACAGTGAGTTACCCCCTCCAAAGATGTCTATTTCATAGTCTCCTGAATCTGTGCTTCAGTTAGATTATACGGCAAAGGGGAATTAAGGTTGCAGAGGTAATTAAGTTTGCTAATCAGCTAACCTGAAAATAGTAAGATTATCTTGGATTATCAAAGTGGGCCCAATTTAAGCAGAAAGATCCTTACATGTGGCAGGAGAAGGCAGAAGAGGGAGAATGCAAAATGTAAGAGTGAGAAAAACTTGTTCCAAGGCTTACTGGCTTTGAAGATGGAGGAAGGGCAGGAGCTGAGGAATGGGGGCAATCTCTAGAAGCTGGAAAGGCAAGAAAGAAGTTTGACCCTGAAGCCTCTGGAAAGAACATAGCCCTGCTTACACCTTGATTTTAACTTAGTGAACCCTTTTCAGACTTCTGATTTCCAGTACTATAGAATAATAACTTTGTCTTATTTGAAACCACTCAGTTTATGGTAATTTTTTACAGCAGTAATAGGAAAATAATATAGATAGGCTCAACAAAAAGACAACATAGTAAAAAGTCTCCTAGAAGCTGCTAGGGAATATTAAGTGCTGTGAGAATGAAAATGACACAGTATAGACAATAAGAGCCCTAGGGAAAAGAGGGTGTGCTACAGAGAAAGGGAACCACTTACAGAAGAAGAATCTGAGGATTACAATGGTAAGTCACATGATTTGGGTGGCATGGTTACCATGAGGCAGAACCCAGCTTTTTTGTAGGTGAGTTGATGAGTTCTCAGGGCCCAAGCCTTCTTACTGCAGCTGCCTTTGTAAGGCCAAGAGCTCATTAGAAAACCTTTGCTGAAAACTATCTCAAACATCTACCCTTCTTCCCAATAGTTATCAGGTTATTCTTTTGAATAGCTTTTTATATGATTAACCTGCAATTGACTTAGATCATTTATTCATTACCTTCATTAGTTCATCCTCACTACCTCACCAGGAAAGCAAACTCCTTGCAAGCAGAAACCTTGTTCAGCCTGGTATCTCAAGCACCTAATACCATGACTGGGCCAAAGTAGGCCATAAAATGTTGTTGAAAAATAATCTGTAAACTGTTAACTATGTCTAAGCCTAGGGACGTTCTTCTTAGGTCACCCTCACTGCTTATATAATGAAGATTAAAATAGACTTCAGGGAGTCTAGCAAGCAGTCAATTTATAAGGAAACTGTGGCAGGAGCAGCTGAGGGGGGGTGGTGAACATTTTGCTGGTGTAAAGTGAAAACAGCTGTTGAAACAGAATAACTATATTCTGAACACTGGAGTTAGGGGATTAGGGATGTTTTTCTTAGGTAGCAATACAATTTAAGTCGTTCCCTTCTTTCCCAAATCCAGAGAGATGCATAAAATAAAAATAAAAAAAAATTAAAAAAGCATTTCTATGATTCAGTTGACCCTCCAAAGCTCTTGTGAGACCATGTGACATAGCAAATAGAAAATAGTATGGCAGAGCTATTAAAGTATAATCGATGATGGCTGCATTTTAAAGACCGAACTTTGTATAGTTACACAAGTTGAGACATATTAATTAATTTAGTGTTCTATCTGAAGTGAATCTATTTGTACCATCTATGGGGACGAAATGCAGATTTTGATAATTGAAAATGAATCAGATGAGAAAAGAGAAATATACAAGGTCTGTAAGAAGATAGTTCTCCTGCCCCATTTTGTTCTATGTGAGAAACAGTGCCATAATACGGCATTTACAGGTAACACTGGAATTGCACAGAGAACATGCCTATGTATTAGTTCTAGTATATTTATATATGACACACATGCACATATATAATATTATTAAATTTATGAAATCAAATTATATAATTTAATATACAGAGTCTGGCACAAATAACACCCCATTTTTATTACAAAATCTTTAATTATAAAATCATAAGCATGCCATTCTGTAACATAACAACATCATACTCAAGCACAGCTTATGCCATGTTAGGTGAAATGTTCAAATTAAAACTATAAATAAATATATATTTATATATCTACCTATATAGATATATAGATATAGATATAGAGAGGGAGTGGAAGAGAGAGACAGAGACAGACAGAGACACAGAGAGGGCGGAGAGTTTCATTTTAATGTATTCCTCTTTTTTTAAAACTTGTGAATTTTTAAAACAATTCGATAAGGTCGGAGATAAGACACACTTTTCTTTTTTATTATCATTGTTGTTCAAGTACAGTTGCTCCAATATCCCCCATTGCCCTCCCCTGCCCCACTATACTTTTCTTCCCACCCCAAACAACTATAGGCCTGGTCAAACACATGCGGCAACTGTTACCAGCACTGGTACTCGAGCATTGTGATTCTAGGAGAAGGGAGCACATGAAGTGAGCCCCAGATCTCTCCAGTTCTTTTTCAGAACCAGTCTTCTAACCACAAGCAGAGTGTCAGAATCTAAGCAAGCATGGCAGTGTCACTGAGCTGAGAATGGACTATAGAATGTCAAAAGCAGTGGCATTTGTGCACGCAGTACCAGAGAACAGGGAGCTATGTGGATGTGAGAGGCCCAGTAGTCCTTTTTGAGGTTCCCCAGGAGCTGTTGGCCGAGAACAGACTAAACATGCACAGGGAAAGATTCTAAAATACATAAGTACTTACTGAGACTGGCTGAGACCCAACTGGAGATTACATGGATAATATGGAAGTTCCTTGCCAGCCAGAGTAAAGAAACCTTGCTTAGTACATTAAGATTGCAACTGAAATGTCCAATATGACCAAAGTTTAGAATAAGAACCACCTCATAGTATAAGGACCATGCCTTGGGACAAATAAAAAAAAATAAACAATTTTGACAAAGAATAAAATCAAGTCTGAAAGAATTAAGAAAATCTGTCAGCAATTTAATTATCTGGCAGAACACAATTCAATATCCTTGAGGAAAACAGGTTCCAAACCTGATAAAAATGTATTATTCAAAATATTCTACATGCAATCAAGATTCCTAAATACATGAATTAGCAGAAAAAGGTGACCTATAAAAACGCAGTCATTTTAGAACTTTAAATAACCCAAATGTTGGACTCAATATTGACTAGTGAAGGACTTTAAAACGATAATAAATGCAGCCAAAAACTTAAAAGAAAAAGACACAGTGAGTGAAGGGAAGAAGAATCTTTGTGGAGACATGATAATCATAAAAAAAATCTAAGTGGAAACACTTCATTGGGTGAAATTAAAAGCAGATTGGACAGTCTAGCAGAAAAGATCAGTAGACCAATAGAAATTACTTCATATGATCTAAAGAATCATTTTATGTTAATAGAGATTATAGCCCATAAATTATTCTTTTATCAATAATGTTATTTTGTAGGCCTTTCTATTATGGCCAAAGAATGTTATTTATATAGGTTATATTGCATAAATGAGTTATGTTTTATAGAGAGAGAGATAAGTAAAAAAATACATATATATTTTAAGGAGATTTTTAAAAATAAAGTTCCTTTAATGTTTCTAAAAGTATTTCTAAATTTTTTTATTGTATCACTTACCTTATTTAGCTTTATATTTGGGCAAGTTCATCACCAGTAATTATAACTAGAAATGCCCAACATGTATTTATAGCAACATGTAGATCACAGCTAATATAAATATACCTTTGATTTTAATGAGTCTAGCAAATTTAACAAACAAGTATGCCAGACACATCTTTTCATTACTGCCTAAGACATATTAATGTTATTATTATGTCAAACATCTTGACGGACAAGTTAAATACTGCAGTACTGCCATACTCATAAGAGAATACAACAGTGAAAGGAGAAGCTCTTTGTTCTAATCAAACAGGATTTTTTTTTACTATTGTTGTTTTCAAGGTTTGTACATTGCTTTTCAGGATCAGTAAAGTAATTGTGCAATATAAAATACCATGCTTTACTCCATGTTTAAGCCCTCCATGCAAAGAGGATATGCCTTATTTCTTCAGCCACAACTACATTTTATTCTATTATACGGTCCTGGGATCTAAAGCTATGTCCTTATAAATAAACACTCACAGGTCTGCTACGGCAGAGATGTCAGGTAGAAACATAGCTCCAATAAAGGGAAAATCAAGATTTACCTTTAGTGTGAGAAAAACATCTATAGAATTATTGTCTAGGGAATATGTCCCATTTAAGACCACTATATTATGCAGTGTGTACCAAAGAACAACTTTGGAAGAACGATTAAGTCTTTCAAAATCAATATAATAATATATATTGTAACATATTGCTTCATTAAAAAAATATAAGAAAGCCTGTAATAATTAACTTTTTGTTAAATATTAAATTATTTATTATGAGTAAAAACACTGAGTAGAACTCATTATATATGCTGTGTGTACATACATATACATTTACCTATGGAATTTCAACTCCAAATGTGGAGTAGAATGGGCCTTAGAGGTTTGTGGGTGCGTTCTTATCAGTGCCAAGAGATGGTTTTGAGGAGTTTTATCCTTCATCAATCCTACTCGGTCCCTATGAAATCGAGATTATGTTTCCTATGCAAACACAGTTCAAGACACGTCATCTAGTGGTGCTTCCTATGCCCTACCATGCACCCATTCCAGGTGCACCTCCTGCATGAAAGCCTGGAAATGGAACTGTTCACTAAAGAAAACACACAGGTCAAATTTGACTCTGTAGGAAAAAGGGTATTGGATTGGGGTGGGCCTTAGAAATAGTGCCATTCAGCATGCCCTATTTGCTGATGAGGAAACTTGCCTGTTAAGTGTCACTCATCTCCTTGTATGTATCGCTTAGAGGATAAAATATTCTCTTTGGTTGCAAATTAGAATTTTGTTTGACTAATTCTTTTAAATAAAATTAGTTTGATCCATTTTGTTACTAAAAACAAAACAAAATAATACAATACAGAAAACCCAACTAAGTTGACAATGCTCCATATTGGAGTGTGGACAGAAAAACACGGACCTCCAAAATGGGTCTAAAACAAATACCAATATAGGTTTCGCTTGCGTGTTTGAAACAAATGTGTGGTCAATACCATGATGTTAATTACATTCAACTTCTACAATAATAGCTGATATTTATTGTCAAGCACTGGTCCAACATTTTATGTAGGTAGTATATATTGTATTAAATTTATTGGGGTGACATTAGTTAATAAGGTTATGTAAGTTTCAATGTATATTGAAACTTTCTAAGTTTCAATGTATATTGCATTGTGTGCTCACCAGCCACCGATGCCAAATCATCTTCTGTCACCATATACTCGACCCCCTTTACTACTTCCCAACTCCCTTCCCTTTGGTAAATATCATACTATTGCCTGCATCTCTAAGTTTTTGTTTGTTTTTCTCACTTGTTCATTTGTTGTTTTCATTTTTGTATCCCACATATGAGTAAAATCATATGGTTTTTAACTTTTTCTGTCTGACTTATTTCACCTAGCATGATATTCTCGAGGTCCATCCTTGTTGTCACAAATGATGGTGTCTCATCTTTTCTTAAGGCTGAGTACCATTCCATTGTATTTATGTACCAAGTGTCCTTCAATAGATGATTGGATAAAGGATAGGTAGATAGTATTTTTAATTATTTTTATTGACTATGCTATTACAGTTATCCCATTCTTTTTCTCCTTGGTTCCCCTCCACTCAGTACCCCCATACCTTCCCACCTTAGTTCATGTCTGTGGGTCATACATATAAGTTCTTTGGCTTCTCCATTTCCTGTATTATTTTTAACCTCCCCCTGTCCATTTTGTAACTACCAATTATGTTTCTTACTCCTTGTACCTTCTCCCCTATTCTCTCCATTCCCCCTCCCCACTGATAACCCTCCATGTGGTCTCCATTTCTGTGATTTTGTTCCTGTTCTAGTTGTTTGCTTAGTTTTTTTTTTTTTTTTTTGCTGTTTATTTGTTTTTAGGTTCATTTGTTGATAGTTGTGAGTTTGTTGTCATTTTACTGCTCATAGTTTTGATCTTCTTCTTTTTATTAGATAAGTCCATTCAACATTTCATGTAATAATGGCTTGGTAATGATGAACTCCTTTAGTTTTACCTTGTCTGGGAGGCACTTTATCTGTCCTTCCATTCTAAATGATAGCTTTGCCGGATAGAGTAACCTTGGATGTAGGTCCTTGCTTTTCATCACTTGGAATACTTCTTTCCAGCCCCATCTTGCCTGCAAGGTTTCTTTTGAGAAATCAGCTGATAGTCTTATGGAACTCCTTTGTAGGTAACTCCTTTTAATCTGCACAAGGACCCCATGACCACTTCAGTCATATTATGCATCTGTCAAAAGTTGTGCTTGTTTAGTGATAATAATATTTAATTGTTAATGCATCTATCAGTAAAACCTCTTCCCACATTAACTGTATATATACTATTTAAACTAATCATCAGAGCAACACCATGAGGTAAATACTATCCTTATTGATAACTGGGAAAGCTGAGGCAAAGAAAGTTTTAAGTAGTGTGTCCAAGATAACCCAGCAAGAAGGTGACAGTCAGGTTTGAACTCAAGCTTCAAATTCCTAAACCCAGTACACAAGAACATTAAATTCTACAGCCAACCACAATCCACAGCCCAGCTACAATACAGTGAGTGAAAAGGGCATAGAACTGTAATCACAGGGGCTTATTCACATTCTAATGGAAACATCTTGAATTAGACACTTTCGCCTTATATAACCTGGACATCATTTTGAAGAATGAGATTTTCTTTTGTGTGAACAAACCCAGCACAAGGCAAAGGATAAAGTAGCTGCTTTACAATGTTTATTTGTTTTAAAAATAATATAATTGTTTGCCCCAAAATAAATCAAACTCTTTGGATAGACCTACTCACCTGTTTAAAAGAGAAGATGATAATGTAAGAGGGGTCATACAAAAAAGAGAACATATGCAATTGAGTGCCATGCTCCATTATAAGGAACTGAATGTTGAAGCCATGTCTTATTCCTTTATACCGCGCATGGAGCCTATCTAGCAAACCAAGAAGTGTTCAGTAAATAACGGTTGAGCTAAGCTAAAATCTCACTACTGTGCATGTAAGTTTTGTTATGTGCAAAATCTATTATTTAGACAAATAAAACATACTCCATTTATTTGATACAAATTAGAACACAGTATTACCTCTGTTCTTCAAATAGACATAAACATACCTAAATTGAATTAGTTTCTCTCTCCATACAGCAGTCAGAAACCATGCTTCAGTTCTCACCGCAGTCTGGATTCTGGACACACGCAGAACCTGAACCACAGAAGGGCCACTGGGGATGATGGGACACAGACCCAGTCTTAGACTTCCTGTTCTCTTTCCTTGCACTGTGCTAGTGTTGTCACTGTGTGTCACACTCAGCTAACTGCTACCCAATCCTTACAGACCTTCATGAAGTGTTTCTCTCCAGGTGGCATGCAGAGAACAGACTTTCAGTCTTTCGGGGAGGAGATATGACAAAAGATCTTCCTTTCTTTTTCAGCAGCTTATTTTTACGCAATTTATATTTCATTTCACTTCACAGAACTAGAAAAGAATAAATGAGTGAATAAATTTTAAATTACTTAACCTTTACATAATTCCATGGAACCAGTTAACCCGATTCATGATTGTAACAGTCATGCTGAGTGCTTCTATAAGCACATTTTAATACGTGATTTGTTCACTATAGATTCAATTTGGGTTTTTTTGTTCTATCACTTAGAAATCAAATTATATATAAATATAATTGAATTTACATTTTAAATTACTTGAATTTTTCTTTAATGTTTTGCTCCTTTTAATTTTTCTTCTCTACATTTTTGCAAAAAATAAAAAATCAACATTTTTTCTTGGTCAAATACATTTTTATTTTATTATATCTTGCTTATTAGTATTTTTCTCAGTGGTTGTCCTGATAAATTTTCATTATTAAGATTATGGAAAGAATAGCTAGTCCTACTCCCCTCCTGTGGGAAGCCAATCCGTGTGGCGTGGGCCCAGCTCCCACTGGGAGATGCACAGGACCCACAACCCAAGGGTAGGTTTTCCTATGGGGAATGAGGCCTGCAATGTACTTAGACTGCTATTGTAACAGGGTGCAGCCAAGAGGGGGGGCCCCAAATAAAGATTTGAAATGGGGTCTAGAACTCAAGGAGTTCAGGATATATTAGGATGCCCCTCCCCACAGGTGTGGGTTGGGGGAAGGGACAAATGGAGCAGGGCCATTGAGAGCTGTTTTGCATAGCAACAGCTTTGTAGCTAACCTCTGGTGTGATCATTTAACATATCTATAACCTTTAACTGGTTTCATAGATATGTTAAATAGCTGTGGCCATGCTCTGAGCCAGGGGGATGGAAGTAACTTCCCCCCTCAAGATGTAAATGGAAGGCAGGTCCCCTGAGTTACAGCACCTGTGTGGGAGCTTGGAGAAGATTGGCTCCATGATATGGGGCCACACCTGCCCAGACCCACCCTGGCAGTCCAGTGAAGCTGGAAGGATATGAGAGGGCTAGCAAGTGTAGCTGATGGTGGGAGGAGTCAGAAATGTGGCTGCAGAGGAAGATTGGTGCATAGATTTAAACTCAGACGCAGCAGCCATTGAGGGGAGAACCATGTGGCTTTTGCAGAGTAGAGACTCCCATGGCCATTGTGCAGAGAAAGCCATGCAGCTGTGGACATATAAGAGAGAACAACTTGGTCCTTAGCAGAGTGGGGACTCCCACAGCCCTGTGAGAGAGAATCACCATGCGGCTTTAGCAGAGAATTGCCATTCAGCTTTGGCAGAGTGGCGACTCCCCCCACCCTCCTTGTAGCCATTGCACAAGGGGAGAACCATGCTGCTTTGGCGGAGTGGAGACTCCCGCAGCTTTAGAAGGGCGAACCACCACCCTGCTTTAGCAGAGATCCGGCAACACAGCTGATGGTGCTGGGAACTGAGGGAGGCCCACCAGCTGATCACAGATTACTGGGAAGAACGGGAAGCTGCCGGAGCCACGGACTTCTATCTCTTTTCCTGAGATATGGTACCCCAGACTGGGCAAAGGGGAAAGGAAGGACTATGTGTGTTTGTGGGTGTTTTAAGGGACTTTGGAATTTGATAAAGATATTAGGTCACTACTTTAAGTCTATATAGCATTAAATAAACATTTTCTTTCCTTTTCATGAATCTCTGGCATTGAAAGACGTCTTTCCTCTGGTGGTAGACATAACGAACCTGGGGGATTCTTTTCAGGTAATAGTATATCATCCCAGGCCCCCCCACCTTGTTGTGCTGTAACACTATGAGTCTTGCTTTTTGCTATAACTCCCTCACCCTGAATTGAGGACATTTACTGCAAAGCAACTTCCTAAAAACCACTCTAAACTTTCAAAGGTTGAGTGTAACCAATTCAACTACTTTTGCCTTTTTATTTGCAAATATCCCTTTTCTGTGATGTGATTACCAACATCCTCTCCTTTGTTTTCTGTAAAAGGTAACTACCTAAAGCAAGCCTGTGCATAGTTAATGAGGATCTTCTTATAAATTGCCCCATAAGACAATAAAAGCTCATTGGAGCGAGAGCCAAGGCTTTTGCTCCCCTTGAGATAAAAGCCATGCTGTCCCTTTTCCTCCACAGGACTCCGTAGTCCTTGTGAATTCATCCATAATGAGGTGGACCCTACGAGCCAGGGTCTGCATCACCCTCCATTTTACAAATGAGGATATTTATTTTGACAGAGTTTAGGGGATAACCCCACACTCACCAAGTTATTTGGCTAGCTAAGTATTTAGTTAAATAAAGACAGAGCAATCCTACTTCATATAGTCTAATCCCATTTTTTCTTAGAGAAAATGAATTATTACAATGTATAACAATGATCAGTAAATTATAATGCTTCATTTAAATCATGAAGTATGTTCTATTCATCTAAATATGAATACATGATTTCTGTTCTAATGAAATCTGCTATGTTCACCACATTGTTTTTTGGAGTTTCTATATTTAATCCTCTCAAAAGAAACAAATTGTAATTACCAAGATACATAAGAGTGAAATAGGCTCTTGACAATTAACTCTAAATCACTTTATGTAATTTTAATGAACAATTCTAAGAAAACAAATCCCATGCTGACTTGATAGAAATTATGTAAAAGTATATATACTGTATATGAATCCATGTAAGTTTTATAATATTATATGGATGGTATTAAACAAGGTATATGTGTTTAAGTGTGTCTACAAATGTATACATCCCCTATAAATTAAACAAATAAGAATTGACAAAATTATTTTTGAGTGATTCTGTCAAAATATATTCAATTCTTTCCTTGAACTTGCTCAGATTAAATTAACTGACAATAATTTGGTATTTCACAAGGAGTCATATTCAACTTTTCTGGCGAATTACTTTATAGGAAAATCTTGGGAGAATAGAAGTGAAGATAGGGAAAAAGAATCAGAAATTGTCAATTATAAATTTGTATTGAGCCCTGGATGGTGTAGCTCAGTGGATTGAGCACAGGCTGGGAACCAAGGAGTCGCCAGTTCCATTCCCAATCAGGGCACATGCCTGGGTTGTAGGCCAGGTCCCCAGTGGGGGCCACGTGAGAGGCAACCACACCTTGATGTTTCTCTCTCTCTTTCTCCCTCCCTTCCCCTCTCTCTAAAAATAAATAAATAAAAACTTTAAAAAAAATTGTACTGAAGGCAATAGTTGTTATGTGACTGAAAGGATTGAAATCTATGGACATTTGCTGAGATAAATGACAGGAAAAAGAAAAAAACCCTCAAATCCCTTCAGTAGTGTTTTTAGTTCCAAAAAAATAATCAAGTGAGTTGACTTACCAGCACTATGATCAGAAAAAGTGTAAGAAAGATTTTACAAGCAAACCATAATATTAGATATAATTTTTCTTCTTAAAAAAACATCTTCCAATTGAATCGAATGCTGTGGGGGAACTGAGGCATCTCTTTACAAAGGGAATCTGATGGATGTTTAAAGACAGCAGCAGGGGGGACTGAATGTGGGAGGTAGAGGTGGGCAGATCAGGGGAGAGTTATGGGGAGAATGAGGACAACTAATTGAATGACAATAAAAATAAATAAATGAAATGGCTTTTAAATAAGCTGGAAGTGGCTATTATGTACTCATTTGGAGAAAGGGTGGGTGTAGGTATAACCAACAGTGATCAATGTATAAGTTTATCCACAAGGGTACACATAAAATCATCCAAAATGAGAAAAATATTGTAATTCATATATTTATAATTTTGGGATTTTAGCAACTACATGAGTATAGTTTTCATCATCTTAAGCTGAATAGAGAAAGGTGTACTCTTAAAATTTTACAGCATGAACACTTCAGGTGATTACTATGTTTATTATGTCAACACAATTTTTTTTTCCCATATCACTTTACCTGACCAGTAGTTATCAAGGGAAGAAAGTGAGAATAAAGAATTTGGTAAAGAAGCAGCTAAAGCCCCTAAAATCCATGTGTGTTAACCTAGTAACATGGTTTCAACACTTATAAAGTAAAAGTTGATGCAACTAAAAGAAAATACAGTTAAATAGTAGGACATTTTAATATACTTCTTTAAATATTATACAAAACACATAGAAAAAAGTTAGTGAGGATATTGATAATTTGAAAACCACAATTCACTAATTTTTTTTTTAGATTTTTTTATTTATTTATTTTTAGAAAGGGAAGGGAGGGAGGGAGGGAGGGAGAGAGATCAATGTGCGGTTGCTGGGAGACATGGCCTGCAACCCAGGCATGTGCCCTGACTGGGAATCGAACCTGCGATGCCCAGTTCGCAGCCCGCGCTCAATCCACTGAGCTACACCAGCCAGGGCCCACAATTCACTAATTTTAGTTGATTGACCTATGTAAAAGTTTATAACCAACAACTTTAATATATGCATTCTTTTTAAGTACTCATGAACATTTACCAAAATAAGCTATATCTTAGGCAAAAACAGGTCAAATCAATCATCTATGGTGATAAAAATCATAATAGCAGTTACCTTTGGGGCAGTTGGGAGGAAAGGGGCATAGGTAGGCCTCTGCAATGTTGTAATGGTTCTAGATTTTCTTGTGGGTGGTGTTTACACAACAGTGCAGAAATGCATATATTCGTGACATTCTGCAACTAAGATTTATGTGGTGATCTGTATGTAACTTCTAATACCAAATAAATACACTGACACTTATGAGAAAATTCAACAAAAACCTAGAGTTCTACCTACTTTAAAAAAAAAATTCTGTGTACCAGACACTGAAGTTTCTGCATCTCTCCCCATTCTTATTTATTTAAGAATTAATAAAATAAATGATATAAACTATTTAGTTAATTGTAATGTCAAATTTTGGTTAACATACATTAAGGTGTCATCATGAGTAACACTCAACTATATGTGGTTGTCTGTCATACTCTTTTCCCCAAGTAAACCATACTCTACAAATTGCATTTGATTTGAGCTGAGATTGTGACTTGTTTTAACCAACAGAATGTGGTGGAACTGACACTGACCCTTATAAATAGAACTTTCTGGCCAAGGCTTTACAAAGGCCTGGTAGCTTTCATCTCTGTGTACATGAGAACGCTGTTAAACTAAGAAGGCCAGTTGTCTTGCTGGAGAGAACACATGTAGCAAACACATAGGGAGGACATTCAAAAGGGGAAAAGTTCATAACCACATGGAGAGAGAGAAGTCCAGTTTTTAATGGCCTTAACTAAGCCCAGTCTCCAGTCAATGTCCTGTCTTCATTCATCCACTGATGGACCACTAGTGAGCTGGTGAGCAAAACAACTCAGCTGAGTCTAGCCCTGATAGTAGAACTGTAAGCAAATAAAATAGTTGGTTTTTAAACCACTAAGTTTTAGGGTGGTTTGGTAGGCAGGAATAGATAGCTGAAACACTGTATCATTAACTTAGCTTGGGTTTGATGTTAAGTATGATAATTAGGCAGAACTGAAATGGAATTAGCATTGGGGTTGTCACAAGAGTGACTTATGTTCACCTCAAGTAAGAGTGATGAAGCACATAATGGATTTTGAGTCTTTTAAAATCTAGCCTGAATTTCTATCAAAAGAATTCTCTTTATCTTAATTGGAGTTGAGTTAGTGTTCTGTCTCCAAAATAGCCACGGGGAGGCCTACTGACCTAGCTTTTGTATGGAAACAAAGGGTGAAGCTTAATTTCACAGGCATTGCGAACTTCTTGCTTGTATTTGAATCCAGAGGTTAACGTATTTAAAGACTTTTTATATAATCTTATTATGATAATCTAAAATGAAAGTAAAACAATGTGCATTCAACAAAGGAGAGTTTATTTTTTAATTGCTTGGATAATTCATGGAGGAAAAATCTCAAATTGCATAAATAAGAAACAGCATAGTTTTGCAAGACAAATACAAGGCACCCAGCTAAATTTGAATTTCAGATATATTGTGACTTTTTTACTGCAATATTTGGAACATAATTTATTACTTGTTTTATATAAAATTCTAATTTAGTATCTGGTATTTTTATTTCTTTAATCTGCAATCTTCAAGTAATAAAGTCAACAAATCAGATTTCAGAAGGAAGAATGGAATTGAGGGTGGGTGAGTCAAGTGGTAGAAGAGGAACTGAAGAGGTATTCAGGGAAATGATGAAGTGAAGAAGTTTGAAAAGAGAGGTAGATGGTGTGTTGGGGACCGCCCTGCCTGGTCTCAGGAAGCTGTGACCCCCTGTGACTTAGGCTGAGTGAGAGACCTCTGGACCAGGAGCCACTAAGAAAACAAAACTTATTCCTCTGGCATGAACGCTACCAGTTCAGTGCCTGGCCTTTAATGCTTGATCAGTTAACCAATGACAGGTAACAATTCTCTAGGATAGAGAATGGACTTAAGATAGGTGCTGATCATGTAAAGGCCTCTGGAATGGAACTCACGAGGTTGTGGAAATGAAGGGGCTGTGGAAAGGAAGGGGTGATCGACATCAACCCCTGCCCCCTCTAAGCCTGAGTCTTTGTACTTAGTTGTGAGAAATCCAAGTCTCCTGGCTGCCTCTGTCTCCTGCCCTTCTCAGGGCTAAGCAAATAGCCAAAGGGGCAGCTCAGACCAGAGATGGCGGACCCCCGGGGTAACCAGGCCTGGGACATAGAATATGCAAGATCCTGTGAGATCTGTTTGCTGGAGGATGTTATTAACTTAGAATTTGAAGGCACAGACAGGAAACCAAAACTAGGCCCTTGAGCCATGTAGTCCTTTCATATGATAAAACTCCAATCTCTGCCCAGAATCAGAGCAGGAATTCTGTTAGCATCTTTGTAAGTTACCTGTTTCCTTTATCCTTTCTGACAGACTGTGAACCACAAACTGAGTCTACTTTCTCAATAAAAACCCACCGGGGTAGAGGAACGGGGCACTCCCCACTAGAGGGGGTGGCCATGTTCTCTATATTCCCACAGAATCATGGAAGAATGGTGTAGTATCCTTGCTTTGGAACTGGGAAGTAAACACATTAGCAAATCATAATACTTTATTGCAGTGTGTGATCAGGAGGGTATAAACTTATCCCTCCATTATTTTCTATAGGTGATATCAATTTTATCTCGTGTTCCCAGGTGATGGAAAACAGACTTGGCAATTCATGGTATCTCATTTTTCCCCCCTAGTTTAACCTGTCTTTTTTCAATGGCTCAGTCTATTCTAAGAAAATGCTTAATCTTTCACATTCTACTTCTTCTTCTTTAGCCTCTTCGTGATCGGTTTAGGAGGATGTGAGGATCTGATAGTATGGGGGAGGGGCGCACCCATGCACTGGCTTTGGCTTAAAGATGCAGACACCTGTTCCCACTGTGTCTGCATTTGCACGATGGCCTCTACTCTCACCACACATGCCGATGATGTGAAGAGCCCTAACTGGAAAAACTGGAAAAGTACATGGTGCCCATAGCAGCTGGGGTCTGACTGTCACCTCTTCCTTGCCCATTCACACTGTAGGTTTCTCTAACATACCTACACCCTATCAGAAAATCCTATGCTGGAAATAGGATTCTTATACCCCCACATTTTAAAGGAAAAGATTTGTCAAGACCCTTCTGAAAGATCATTTATTCGTAGTTTATTTTATAAAATAGTCTAAACTGAGTGGAATTAGTTTGTATTCTTATTTTAAGAACATAATAGTTCTATGAAGTAAGCAAAGATAAAATATTTATGAAAATACAGGTAATTTTTTAATACATACTGACAGATGGCCCCTGTAGATTCTGTATTTACTGTTTGTGCCTTGCTCTCACCAATCTTCTTCATTTCATATGAGCTTAGAGTTTACCTGGGGGTATATCAATAGTTCATGAATTTGATTTTAAATAAGAATCTCTGTGTTTTGGCAGTTAGACTTATTTTTCTGCTCTTTAAAATGTAATCAGTACCCAAAATCAATATTCCTATTCTTTTCAAAGGTTAAGATTTTATGTTCAGAGAAAGTTGATGCTTTATTAGTCTAGAAAGAGAGACATTCCTTTTTAAACATTAAAAAACACAAACATATTAAATATGCATTAGAAACCATTATCACTGAAGGGATATCTGGCTCCTATACACTTTCTATATTATAGCCTATTATCTCTTTTGAGTTCCTTTTGAATCTGCACAAAATATTGCAGAATTTTACTATGAAAACTGTTTTACATATGCCATTTAAATAGAATTCTTATTTAGCAGTGAACATTTATTCTGTCCAAACAGCTACATCTATGGTCTGCCTGAGTTACCACACACATACTTCTAAGATATTTGATTAAATTACCAGTTATATAAAAATCTTTTCCAGAGTGATTAAAAAGTGGACAGGATAATGGTGATTATATATTATATGGAATATAATAAAAATATATCATTCTCAGAAGAGACATTAACTAGAAAAAATCACTGAAATTTTAGTATCCTATTTTATATTTTTGCAATAACGTGACTCAATTCAAAAAGACAAAATCAATTATAACAAAATAATAGATGGCTTTAAAATAATATTGATATTACTAATTTTTAATTATTTTCAAATAACTTTTAAATTATTCATATTTGATCTTTACAGTAGTCTTACACTAGGTAAAAGGTAAATGGCACCCCCTTTAATCTTTAAAGTGATTAAACCTCATATAAATCAACTTTAAAACCAAATAGATAATAAATGTAAGTGATAAAATTTGCTCCAGTTTTACCCTGCTCTCTCTGTAGTACTCTAGAACCACAGCCCCCAACGTTTTTGGCACCAGGTGCTGGCTTTGTGGAAGACAATATTTCCACAGAGCAGGGTGAGGGGGATGGTTTCCGCTTGATTCAAGAGCATTACATCCGAGCTCCTTCCTGTTGTGTGGCCCGGTTGCTAACAGGCCGGAACCGGTATCAGTCTGCAGCCGGGAGGTTGGGGACCACTGCTCTAGAGGATGCTTTCGTTTTTACGATTGGTGTCAGTTTAAAGTGTTTACATTTATATTCTTTATTTTCTATAAGTTCCACCTGCAGTATATTGAGAGCAAGGGCTACGTATGATTTATCAGGTCTACCCTCTACCAATATATGTTTGGTAAATTGATTTAAACTTTAAGGCCAAGATGGAAATGATCTTATTATAGAAATTGTAAATGTAAGTCAGAAACCTTCCCCTGTTTCATCTTCAGTTAGGAAAAAAAAAATAACTAACTTCATCAGCTTGGTAGAGTATTCTTTTCAAACAGTAGCAATCACACTACCTAGTTCACATAAAATATTAGCACAGGCAGAACCAACAGCCAGAAGTTGCCGCTGCCAAATGTGGAGAGGCAACAGTTTGTCTTTCAAATCAAGATGAAATTCTGCAGGGAGGAAACTTATTTGGAAATAAACAGAATCCTAAAGTATTATGCAATTGGCAAAACTTACTATGCATTTATGGTATTATGACTTTACTGTATTTGGGTTTGTTCAAATAATTTCCTTTAGCTAGTAGAAATTGAATCTTATGTGAAGATTTAATCTAACCACAGCTGCAGCAATATAAATTACACTTAAGACTGTACTGATTGATTCTAATCAGTTGCAATCATGTCATAATCATATTGCATTCCAGAGGAGAGGCCGTTTAAGCTTACTCAGCAATGAGCTATATAAAGAAAATTATTTTTTATTTCTGACAGTCTCAGTCAACATTCAAAATTGCCTGCAAACAATAAGTTTTATTAAATTTATTGTCCAGGCATCAAATAACTTTCTTGATTTATCCACAGAAGTTCAAATGGAATTGCAAAGCAGTCTAAAGCTTATTAACTACTATTTATATCAAAATAACTTCTTGAACATATTCAGAATTCAGAGTATGAATTACATTGATGTATACATTGTATTTCAAAGTATGTACATCTTCCCTAAAAATAATCAATTGAGAAAGTGAAAAGCATAGAAAAGTATGGATGAAACAAATTGGCAAAATATTTATAATTTATTAAAGTAGAATAATGGATACATCAAGGTTTGTTAGACTATTCTACTTAACATATATGGTAGAAATTCCCATGTTAAAAGTTATATATAGATATAACTTTTGTATATGTGTAAACATATATGTAAACATGTATGAGCATGTATGTAAGTATATATGTGTATACATATATATCCTCACACCAGTCAGAATGGCTATCATCTATAAACCAACAAACAGCAAGTACTGGTGAGGATGTGGAGAAAAGGGAACACTTGTGGGGGGAGGTGGGAATGCAGACTGGTGTACCCACTGTGGAAAGCAGTATGGAGTTACCTTAGAACATTAAAATTGAATTACATTATGACCCAGTCATTCCATTTCTGGGAAAATATATGAAGAAACCAGAAATACTAATTCAAAAGAATATATGTACCCCTATGTTCATAGCAGCATTATTTATAATGGCCAACATTTAGAAGTAGCTCAAGCACCCATAAATAGGTGAGTAAATAAAAAAGTCTTTGGCCCTGGCTGGTGTAGCTCAGTGGATTGAGTAAGAGCTGCAGACCTAAGGGTTGCTGGTTCGATTCCCAGTCAGGACACAGGCCTGGGTTGCAGGCCAGGTCCCCAGTGGGGGCCACGTGAAAGGCAACCACACATTAATATTTCTCTACCTCTATTTCTCACTCCCTTCCTCTTTCTAAAAATAAAATAGATAAAAATATTTTTAAAAAGGATGTTAAAAAGAAAGCCTTGGTACATTTACACAATGGAATACTACTCGGTCATTGGAAAGAAAGAAAGAGAGAGAGGAGGCAGGAGGGAGGAATGAAACTTTACCTTTTGAGATAGCATGAATGGACCTGGAGAGCATTGTGCTAAGTGAAATAAGCCTCTCAGAGAAAGAGAGGCATCATATGATTTCACTTATATGTGGAATCTAGTGAACAAAATAAACTAACAGAGAAAGTAGAAAGAGACTCAAGGATCCAGAGAACAAACTGATAGTTGTCAGAGGGGAGGGAGTTAAGGAGCTAGGTAAAAAAGGTGAAGAGATTAAGCAAAACAACTATAACAACAACAAAAAACAACCTCATAAACACAGGTAACAGTGTGATGACTACCAGAGGGAAATGGGGGTGGGGATAGGTAGAAGACAGAAAAGGAGAATAAGTGGTGACGGACTTGACTGGAAGTGGTGAACACACAGTATAATACACAGATGGTGTAGTATAGAATTGTACAACTGAAACTTAAACAATTTTATTAACCAATGTCACCCCAGTAAATTCAATTAAAATTTTTTAAAGCTAAAAGTGCAAATTCACTGAAATCAGAGCAATGTCTTACACTAAATCTCTATCCTCCACACTGTGGTATGTGTAAAAGGTATTCAATAAATCCATATGGGATAATGAAAAAAGTTTATATACATACATACACACACATATGTGTGTATATTTATATATAGAGATAGATATACACATATATGTATATATTTGTGTATACATATATATACCTTTGCCATACAAAATTGAAGCAACATTATATAAATATGAACACTATAAATATAGAACACTTTTGACATTGCTGAATATATATATATACGACAGTGCAGCAGTGACAAAAGTGTTCTTTAATATCTAAATATCAAAATTGCTGTGTTTATTCCCCGAAACCTTAAAGGACTATTTTTGAACCCTTATTTCTCCTAAAGCTAAAGTCCTTGTGCTGTCATTTCAGCCTAACTTTCCCCATGTCAGGTATCACGTTGCTCACTCTTTCCCTGCACTCTCAGCTAGCCTTCATAAGCAGTCATGCAGGAGTACTGCATCACTCAATCATCAATGCCTTATTATTATGCTGTATACAATTAACTACAGCTCCCAAGAAACATGTTAGTATTATGAATGAGTTGCACATCATCATCAGGCAAGGCTCATTCTGATTAGAACTCTGTCTTGGGTAAATGGAAAGCTAAAAAGTAAGACTTAAGATTTATATTTCAGATTAGTTACTAAATAAATTTCTTTAGATTTTGGCAGCTTACTTAACTTTCTTTAATGTTTTTATCTTTTTTGTGTTTAAACATAGTGAATGTAAACCTGTATGGTAAAAGTTTGATCTAGAAAGTTAATATGGATCAAATATTTGTTGTCTTTGATTTTGTATCTACTCTTACTATCTAGTCTTTTATGTGCGTGAGTGAGGATTGGGCTGTGGTTTGCTAATTGACTTCTAGAATCAAAAAGTAGCGCTGATCTATAACAAGATGCTAAATAGGTCTTTTTCGTGGTTCGGAATTTTAGCTTGGGTCTCAAAACTGAAGACAATCCATTTCAAATATCCACATATTCAAAAGAGAACAACTAGAATTCCTATGCCTTATTATTTTAAGAAATAACTCCAGACTAATTTGTCACATAACTTTTCTTCCCCATTCTTCTTAAATAATGAGGGCCAGATTTATCAGGAAAAAAAAAAAGAGTAGGAGTGAAGAGAGAGCTGTGTGATTGTTCACATGTTTCTCATGGTCAAGCGTACAGAAACACCATCTTCCACTCTAAATCCTGGGAAGACAACTTCAAGAGTTTGTGTATCACAAAGACTGGCAACTAACAATAGGCTGGAAAAATCTAAGGGAGAGAAAGTTGCAATATTCAGCTGTGATAACAGATCAATACCAGAGACAGTCAGCTTCATATACAACAGAAAAATACATGTTTCCTCCAGTATACCATAGAAACTAATGAAGATAGGCACATGTGAGAAATCTTGAAAAGACCCAACTAAAAAGACCGTCCTCAGCCTAAGTAGTGTGTGTGGTATACACAGTGACAGAAATGACTGATGTGGAAGTGATAGATGGTAAGGGACTGTGTCACTTAGCTGAGCAGGAATTGAGAAGTCTTCAAAAGGCGAAAAGTGGAGCTGATCTTTGAAAACATAAAAGTTTCCCTAGTCACTCCAAAAGTACCATTACCAGGCTACACAAGCACCTGCTATAAAACTGCCCCTGTTGCACCTAGGAAATGACCAATAGAAGAAAGGATAGTGAGGGAAAGGAAAGAAAGCAATGTCTCTCTTTACTGTTGTTTCCATCAGCTGAATGAGGCCTGAGCTGCATGGATAGGGGTTTTGGGTAAGGTTCGAGCGGAGAAAGGATTAAAACCTGAAGTGAGTCTAGTGATTCAGGATAATTCTGTGATGCTGGGCTGTGTTTATTACAAAATATCAACAGCCAGAACTATGAGTGCAGTCATTCCAGTAACCTGTAAACAGTAGGGAAAAACATCATTTTTTTTTCCAAGAAAAAAATTTTTTCCCAAAAAGAACTGGTGATTTTTTTTTTGAAACATGTAAAGGAATAATCATATCAAGAAAGGGGAGTTTTGGAATAAACAATTCATGGCAATAGAAGAAAAATCCTAATCAAATGTTTACTTTATTCATAATGGGTTGTTTTCTCATTTTTCATAATTATTTAAATGAAGAGGAAAGATATGCCCCATATAAAATTAGAATAAAAAGAAAGCCTTGACCTGGCTGGTGTAGCTCAGTGGATTGAGCACGGGCTGCGAACCAAAGCATCATAGGTTCAATTCCCAGTCAGGGTACACGCCTGAGTTGCAGGCCACGGCCCCCAGCAACTACTGCACATTGATGTTTCTCTCTCTCTCTCTCTCTCTCTCTCCCCCTTCCCTCTCTAAAAATAAATAAATAAAATCTTAAAAAAGAAGAATAAAAAGAAAACCTCAAGATTATAAAACAAACTCTACGACCAATGAGATCTTCTTTATATTCATCTGCTTCACATAACTGATTCTCAGAATTTTTTTAGAGAGAAAATAAAGACAAAAGTAATAATTTTGAGGTATGATGCTCACGTGCTTGAGCTCATAGAAATGTGGATCGTAGGCGCTGAATTGTTAGAACTAGTAAAAAAGCCTCCATGTGTATAATGTATTTTTGAAAGAAACCAAAAGTAGCTCAGAAAAATGACAACACATTGTAGTAAAATACTAAATCTGTTGGAGAGGTTGGGCAGAAAAAGGCCTGTGTTCACTGCTGGAGGGAGTGTAAACTGCTGGGAGTGAATAGTCACTATGGAAGACATTATAGAGGCTCCTCAAAAAATTAAGAGTAGTGTTAACATATGACCCAGCAATCCCTCTTCTGGGTATCTACCTGAAAAATTTGAAAATATTTACTTACAAAGATACATGCCCTCTTATGTTTACTGCAGCACTATTCATGACGACGAAGACATGGAGACAGCAGAATTGTCCTTTGATAGATGAATGGATAAAGATGTTGTACATGTATGCAATGGAGTACTACTCAGCTGTAAGAAAATGTGAAATACTGCCATTTGTGAAAACATGAATGGACCTTGAGAATATCACGCTAAGTGAACTAAGTCCAAAAAAGTTAAGAACCATACGATTTCACTCATATGTGGTATATAAAACTGAATGAAACAAATGAACAAATCAGAAAAGCAAACAAACAAAAACTCATAGACATTGTCATCAGTATGGTGGTTACCAGATGAAAGGAAGTAGGAGGTAGTAAAGGGTAAAGGGGGTAAACATGTGGTGACAGAAGATGATTTGACTTTGGGTGGAGTGCACACAATGCAACATACAGAGCGTGGAACACAGAAATGTACATTTGAAAGCTATATACTGTAATCTTATTAACCAATGTTACCTCATTAAATTTCATAAAATAAAAAAATAAAAATATAGTATATAATCTTAGGTTATATTCAACATGTTTTAGTATGGTATAATTGAGTGAATCTATCACTAACCTGTTTCATGTCAGTCATTATGTGATTATCAAAACTCCTTTGGATAGGTTTCTTGCCGACTTAATCATTAAAAAACAGAAATCACCATAAGTCACTGAAAAAAAGAATAGATAAGAAATTGAAAATTTGAAGTTAAACTAAAGTGAAATATCCAAAGGTTGAAAACAGGGCTGTCTGGAAGTGGATTAAATTTAGCAAAATTTGGCATCTGGTTGAGATGCCATTATTGGTGGGAAAGGTCTGGTTCAGGGAACTCTAGCCTCTAGGAATACTAGTTCATTTATAAACCAGTTAAAGCACTTTAAAACTGATCAATGACTATGTTAATAATTAGAGAATCACTTACTCAATTATTTTTATTAGATAAATATTAATTGCAAATAACATATACAGGAGGACAAATATGAATAATGTGTTTTCTGCCTTCAAGATACTTGCAATTAACAATCTAAGATGATCAAACAAAAAACTCTAATACAAGGCAGACATTTGCAAGTACAATATAATTGCATAGTTATCCTGTCTCGAGGCAAATGTATGGTCGAGTTCTCATTAGAAACCTGGACATAGAGCTTTCAGTGAGGGACTTGCAGCTCCAAGTGCCTACTCATTGATTGGTGCTGTTTATATACTAGACCTTTTTCTAGGCCACAGACCATTTACTGAAAGTTTTTTTTAATGTTTCTTGGGTTTTTTTAGATTTATTGTTATTGTTGTTGCTGTTGTTGTCAGTTTAGATAGGGATAATAAGTAGGCTACAAATTGCATGCCAATTCTAAATGGTCAGTAGGAGCTGCCTTCAGAGCTGCATAACATTATGCCAAGTTCATCAGGAAGCAATGCTGGATCCACCAGAAATGCCTCAGACACTGGCACAGCAGCTCCCACCCTGGGGGCTCCCATCCTGGGTCTAATAGCATGGCACAACAGCACTTTCTCAAGGCTCTTGAAACAGAGACCACACTGAGAGGTGGAACAGGCAATTATAATCTCATTTTCAAATTAATGACTCAGGCAGTTAAGGTTGCTGTGGTCCTCAATTTGAAAAACAAAACAAAACATTGTTTTAATAACTGATATATGAATATATGAAATTTTAAAAATCATCAACATAATATCCTAGAAGTTATTTTTAAAGTTATCACAGATTTACTAAGTTTCTGCAGAAACTGTCTCACTACTGGCAAACATCATAATGAAAGGTGTGGAGCCACAGAATCAGTGGCTCCCATGAATCAGTGGTATCCCATGCATGGCTAACACTATCTCAACCCGCTATATACTATTATTTGTGTTATTTTATAAACTGAAATGGATTAGCTACATGGAAATTTCTTTAAACATATTGAAATATATAATTATTTCCAAAAACATAAAAAGTCTTTTTATTTAAGTAAGTGATATAACCTGGATTTCTTTATATTTTCCAGGAGTTAGACAAAATCAGCTCTAAGTAAAATCAGGCACAATTACTTTTGTTGTTTCATTCTCTTTAATGCTCATTTGGAAATTAAAATGCCATAAGTAGGAGAAAATGAAGATTAAGGTAAATGGATAAATTTAAGTTTCTTCAACTACATTCTAACTGTACCACATAAAATTCGTAATCAATATATTTCACAGCCAGAGGACCTGAGCTTCAATCTCAGCTCAATCCTTTCCTACTTGAGGGATCTTAGGCACATTTCTTTCCTCTCCATGCTCCGTGCTTTCAGTGAAAAGTAGATATTAATACCTGATAAGAGTTGTATACAGGTTAAATGGTTACTATATCTACAGTGTTTAGGCTCAGAGCCTGGGCCATAATAGGGACTTTGTTAAAGTTAGACATTTTATTAAAGTTTATACTAGGATAATTATATATACATACACACTTCTCAAACTATAAACTATTCCTAGTGTGTATTAAACTTTTTAGAAAAGAAAAAAAACCTGGATTTAATATTTTGCCACTTACGTATATATAGTGCTATTAACATACTCTATTGGTGCCAAAACTGTCACATACCCAAAGAGTCTGTTTGAGAGTTGTTGGCAAGCAGAAACCATGGAGAGGCAGGCATGAGTGAATATGGCTTTGGGCTGGGCAGTCCAGGTAGAATGCAGATAAAACAAAATGCCAGTATGATCTAGAGATAATTTCTTATAATCGATTTGTCTGATAATTAACTTATGGGTACCATTTATAGGAAGTGTTTGCATGTTGTTCTATACATTGGTCCCTGCTTGGCACTTCATTATACTGCTGTGAGACTTTGCAATAATCACTGTAACTGATTATGACATTTCTGACCATGATAAAAAATGATAGAAAAATCTGTCCTGTGTGTTCAGAGAATATTATACCTGAAAAACATACTTCTGTTTCAATAATGGACAAATGATACTAAGACTACCGATGACCCCAAACTATCTCACCTTTCTTGCTCCTTTAGGACTCATTCTGAAGTAAGTATAGGATAGTCATGGGAACATGGGTTCCGGGATCAGAAGGCCTTAGGTTAGAATCCAGCCAGGCTGGGTAGATGCCCCCCTCTCTCATCCTAGTCAAGTGATGTACTGACCCTCTGAAGGATTCCTTTTTCGTGTCTGGTCAAGGGAGATTCACAACTGAGATGCACTAAGAACTAAAAAAGAAATACCTGGTTTCTTCCTTTTATAACAATTCTAGAAAACAGTTCTGGCTAGGATAGATAATTCAGTAAGTTCCAATGAGCCCCAAACTGATTCACTTAAATCGAAGTGGAGAACCAAAGTTATTCTTGCAATTTAAGCAGAGAAAGCAGTCTCTACTATGTAAATATTTTAGGTAAAGGAGTTTCTTGAGCCTGAATTATGAAGGGTCGCCCTGTGATCCCCTTCACCTCACATGAGTAAACACAGCCCAAGTGTGCAGCAGCTATTTCAATGGGCCGAGTCAGGCTAAAACTCTAATGAAAGGGTTGCAAGATAAAACCCAATAGCATTTTAACTCCACACCAATGCACTGAGGGGACCGAAAAGTCACCTGGAAAAGATCAGTAAAACAATTAGATGGACAGAGAAATACCACTAATTGCTAATGATCAGCTAAAATATGTGTGGCTGCATAGGATGTTACTGTACAGGTGTGGGATTCCATTTGACATTTGTCTTAGATTTAATGTCTGACATTTGTGTAACTTCCAATTAAAACAGAATAATGATAATGAGATAAGAAAGAATCTATTGCTTAAGCTCTAAAATTTTACTACATTCCTTACATATCATAAACTTCACTACATTGACATTTAACTATATTTTTCCTCTGACTCAATGAAACATGTATCAACAGAAACTAATGAACCTTATTATATTCCTGCACATTTTTGAGATTGATAGTCTAGGCAAAATATGAATATTTATAACCCCATTTAAAAAATACATAGATAAGGCTAATGTGTAGCCAGTATGTATTCATATGGCACTACTGTATTTTCCACACCAGTATCCATTCTGGTTGTTCAGGACCATTGTCTTATGGATTGGTGTCTGTGTGGTACCCATTGGTAAATTTCAAATATCATCCTTGTTCATAAGTATCGTAAAACACCTCCTTTTTATTGCTAATCCCTGTATTATACCCCATATTATACCCTATATTAAGGGTTTTAGAAGGGTTTAAAATATGATGATCAAAAACGATTTATGTGGAAAAATTAATTTCTATGGAATTATATGATAAACTTATTAAAATAGGAAATTCTGGATATTATTAGTTAATTACTGGTTTGCTTTGTTTCTCCTGGATACAATTTAATTAATCATCTAAATATCTTTAATTAAATAAACCTTCACTGAAAATATTTGCATAATGTGGTTTAATGATCAAGTTATTTTGATTTGATTGTTTAATTATCCTATTTAGGCTGTATGACTACAAACAGATGCAGTGAAAACTTAAGTACTTCAATTTTTCTGGGTCACTTTTTTATAATTACTAGCTTTTATTCATAAATTTTTTTGTTTGATTTTTATTTTGTATGTCCACTAAGTTATATTCAAGAAGTCTGGAAAAATAGAAAGAACTAATTTGATCTGTTAACTCTGAAAGCACTAATTTGATCTGTTAACTCTGAACTACATTTCAGGAACTAAATTTCTTTTTCTGAAAAAGTATACTTGAAAAAAGTTGTCTCCCATATCCAATAGAAATGGATTCATTAATTTATCATTTGCTGATAATTTATTCTTAATCTGGATATCAGCTGACATACTTCTAAAACACAACAGATAATTTTGCTGATTCTTACCAGATAATTGGTTGAGAAAAAATACAATTCAGTGATGTTTGGAAGTAGGTATACATTTCACTTGAACTACAGTTAATGCTTGAAATGTAGTTAGGGAACTACATTTTGTGCTTAGATTTAGAAGTGAGAAGGAGGAAGCAGTAAAGACCAGTGACTAGTAAGAGTATATAGACACTTCATCCATAGTATCCACTAGCAACTGCCAAGTTTGGTTATGGTTATATTTATTCAAGGATCAGTAAATATATATATGGAATGGGGGGTTAGATAAATATACATGAAACTACACTAAATTTTTTTAAACCACCTATTGGATACTTATAAGGTCTGTCTGGGAAAAGCCCAACCATTGTTAAAATAATGAGAATGGTTTATGTGACATTGATGTAACCTGACTGCCAAGGAGATTCGACTGAAATGCCCATGTGTGAACAATGACAACTTCACTGTACTAGTCAGTGAGGGGTATCAGGGTGGTAGATACCATTGAGTGAGTATGTATACCGTGTGGCTGTCACATTCAAAATGATTGAATGAGTACAGCAACGAATCTGCATCACATTTTGCATTAAGCTTGAACATTCTTCCACAGAAACTATTTAAATGACACAGAAGGACAAAGCTATGGGCAACTGGTAACTGGCAGCTTCATCAGACAATGAACTTGCTCAATCATTACATCTTGTTCAGAAATTTTTTAACGAAACATCAAATCACCCAGGTCACTCAGCCCCTCTACAGCCCAGATTTGGCAACCTCCAACTTCTAGCTTTTCTCAAAATTAAAATCACTTTTGTAAAAGAAGAGATTTCAGACCTTTGATAAGATTCAGGAAAATACAATGGGGCCAATGAAGATTGGGAGAATTATGTGAGGTCCCAAGGTGGCCTCTCTGAAGGTGGCTGAGGTGTCATTGTCCTATGTACAATGTTCCTTGTATCTTGTACCTTCTTCAATAAATGTCTCTATTTTTTTCCTGTTACATGGCTGGATACCTTCTGGACAGACCTTGTATGTTCTAAATACTGTATATTTTATATTCCTTAACTTATGCAAGTTATTATGGAGTAGATATTATTGCCTGCATTTTACAAGTTAAAAGAACTGAAATTCAAGTAAGTTAAAGTGCTTACCCGGAGTCAAAAAGCTGCTAAGTGGCAAGGATAACATTTGTCTGAGGTCTGTCTGACTCATAATTATAATCACTGTTCTAGTGCATTGATGATTAAGGATATCTCTAGAATCATTTTTCTACAAATTCATAAACATACTCCAGACATTATTTTCAAGTATGAAGCACAACACATTTTTTCTATATTTAGGGATTCAAGAAAAGAGATTAGTATAGACATATGCCAAGTAAGAAGTGCAAAGAAATTTACCTGTAGTTAAGATGATACAAATCTCCATTGAAGATAATCTCCACATATAAAATTTAGAAAAGTAAATCAGTTTATTTTATCTTATTATTTTTTCCTATAAATGCCCCCAGATCTGATTTTAAGCCCCATTTTAGCCATGTTCTGAGGCCCAGCTTAATACTCTTCTTCCCTCCTTCAGATTAAATTTGGTTTGACTGGATCAGCAAAAACCTTATATACAGTGATCCTGTAAACTAACCCTGAAACATATGTTTATTGGAATTAACTTTATTCTAGATATGACTGAAAGTAAATATTGTAAAATATTATCATTTCCTATTAAAAAGTAAAAGATTTACACAATTTTTATTCATTCACATTTAAACATCATAATCAGAAAGGAGTTATATCCTAGTAGTAGGGATAATCCCCACCTCTATTCTAAAAGAGATCATTCTCATCATATCACTACTATTTCACTGTCTTTGAATGAATCCCTTCTTTATATATAAACTTAATGTATTTTTCAGAGAAAAATCCAAAGCAATCTCATGTTTCTGTAAAATCACAGTAAAAGAAAAAGCACAGCACAATTATGTGTGGACTGTTGTTGCATAAGGCTGTGTGTGAGAGGCAAGAGGGGGAGGGAGAGACCAAGGGAGGGAGAGGGAGAGATAGACTCCATCTACTTTACTGTAAGGTGGAATTTTTTAAATGCCACGTTGAAGCAAATTACCTTTCTAGTCATCACTCAATACCTCCATCCAGAATCTATGATAAACAGATGCTGTGAGGGCTGGTGAGGTATCCCTGATTGTGATGAGCATTAGGGACACAGAACAGAAGTTACAACTACTGTTTGAATGAGAAAAGAAATCATTGCAAATTTGAACAAATGTCCTAAAGCTGCTCCATTGTAGTCCTAGGGATTTGCACATTGAACTAAACCTTTCTAGGCTTAATCAAACTACTCAGAGAATAGTTCGGTTTTCTCTGAAGAACCTTTGCATTATAATGACAGCTACCATATATTTAGAGCTTACCATGTACTGTGTTACAGGCACTCTTTACAACCCAATGAATTAGGAATAAATATGATTATTTCATAGACAAGGACCTGAAGTTTAGAGAATAATAATTTTGCCCAAGGTCACTTACCTACTAAGTAACAAATGTGGAATACTAATCCACATTCTTCTGCCTCCAAAACTTGTGCAATTAAGAATAAAAGTTATAAGAATATTTACAAAAAATATAAGAAATTGTTTAGGGTATTTTTCAAAGATCTTTTTGTTTACATATAGCTTTGCATGTTGGTACAAGGAAACAGCGGTAACAACAGCAACAGAAGCGATACCTAAAGTCTACTATGTGCTAGACTTTTTAAAGCAATTTACATGCATAAATTTATTTTCTTCTCCCAAACATCTTTTAATCTGGTCCTATTACAATCTTTATTTTAAAGGTGAGAAAACTGAAAAAAAGTAAAAGTGTGAACACTTAAATAGTGGGAAGTTTTATGCTTTGAAATAGAAGCAAAAATTTGCATTGCTATAATCAGGGTTCTATTTTTTTAGTATGATTTGACTAAAATATATCATGAAACAAAAGATAAGCACATTGCCAGTAGAATAACTACATTTATTGAATGTGTCTTACTGAATAAAATAAAGTAGCATTTAGAGCCAGTAATGAAATTCCCTTCTCTACTGGAACACTGAGCAGAAGTTAAGCCAATAAAAAATAGGAGAGAGTCTCAACTTCAGTTCTGACATGATAGCTGGAGGGGACTAACAGTGTAAGCAGGCTTTCTTTGGGGGACAAAAGATGGAAGTGAAAGGAGAGGAGGAGAAAAATGGAAAAGACCTGTTGTCTGTTTTTGTTTTTAAATTCCATTTGTCTTATCAGATTCTGGTTCTGGGATGCAGGTCTACAAGTCTGTCTCTCTGAGAGACAAGGCAGGTCAGGGACCAAGTAGCCTGAGGGGTCTATGACTTCAGGTCCCAATGACCTTGAGAAGATCATGAGAAAACCATGAGGATCTTGACCCTAATCAAAGAACAAAGCATGGTCAGGGCTAGATCAGTGAAGCCATTTCTATTTTTCTTATGTTTCCCAAGTATCCAAGGGATGATTTTCTTTTCATTTCATGCATGCCAGGCATTAAAAAGCACCAAATAGTTGAACAATCTGAATGGATTAGGCAGTCATAACTGTGAATTATAGAATCCATCCTAGAAATCATTCTATAATGAATATGATAGTTATAACTAAAACTAGAGAAATGAGCAAATATTGTATAGGCCAATGATTTCAAAAGGGTAGGTAAATATTGGCAGAGCCCAAAGGCTAGTCATCAAGGCAGACCAAGAATTGTTTGTTTTTTAATAAGAACCCAGGAACAATCACTAGTTAGCAAAAAAGGTAACTGGAGTAATCACCAGTTAGCAAAATATCTGGGTAAATTCTAATTTACAAGCCAGTTCATGGCACATGAAAAGAAAGAAAGAAGGAAGGAAGGAAGGAAGGAAGGAAGGAAGGAAGGAAGGAAGGAAGGAAGGAAGGAAGGAAGGAAGGAAGGAAGGAAGGAAGGAAGGAGGAAGGAAGGAAGGAAGGAAGGAAGGAAGAACCAGAAGCAAAAGACAGATAAGAACTCAAAACAAATCAATTTCAAAGAATATAGAACAAAGTGGATAATTCCAAATTAAAAAAAAAAAAACAACAACTCTCAGAAATGTGAATTATTTTCAGTATCTTTGGTCCTGGACTCTCTTCCAGGAAGGATTTACTCAAAAGCTTTGGGGCCCCTTCTGGCCACAATTAACCCTGGAGCCACCCACAAGCAATAGGTGTTATAAAATCAGGCAGAGATCAAATATCTGTGAAAGAGAATCGGAGCCTGTCTATATCATGCTTAGAATGCCCCTTGTCCCCTCCAGCGTTCCGAAATCTGGGTCTCACTTTATCATACCACAACTGGTTTCATCATGCACCCTCCCAGGGCAATGGTACCCACTCTCCTTTGAGTCCTGCACCAACCTACAGAATTTGATGTTCACTTAGTAATTTCCAGGAAGATGGGAACTACTTGGGGCACTCCATAAATACTCTTGCTGACTGAATGTATTCATCTGTGTAATCAGGAAATACATTTTGCACACTTTATCTCTCTGTGCTTCGTTTTTTCTCCTTCATGTGAAAGGGGAAAAACTGAGTCTACCCAGGGCTGTTGTGAGGATTTACTGAGATAAAAAAAAAAAAGTGCTTAGCACAAGGTAAGCATTATGGAAGGTTTTCCATCGTAATTACCATCACTACAGTTAGCCAATCAAATGGGCACTGCGGTCCAGTCTTGTTAAAGTTCCATTCTGCGCTTTCATTGATCTGCCGTGCAGGCCAAAAAGTAGATCTGCAGAAACTGAGGGGAAGCTATGGAAGGGGAAGGACAGATATCCAGGTCCTATCATAAGAAAGCACCTTTATCACTGAGACAGGATTTTTATGTCTGCTTGTGTTTGTGAATACAAGAAGCAATCCCAGCATGCCCTTCCTGACGGAACTGGTAATTAAGAACACCTGGCTCAGGTGGAGGGGTCTATATGTGCAGAGAAAACAATTGATGTCAATGTGCAGCCCCTGATGTTGACAACATTAAGTTGGGCATAGTGAAACTATTCCTAAAGCCATTCCTATAATATGCCTAATTTTCCTTCCCACTCAGGTTGCCCTGCACCCCAATTGTTATATTCCTCTGAATTTTGGTTTTGACTGCATAAGACTCGTGCAAGGTGAGGAGGCTTCTCACATGGCAAAATTCACAGCTGCAGGGCCAATGACACAGACACAATGTATGTTTCTTCCCCCCCCCCCCCCCGCCTCGGAGAGCCCTACCAGATTTTGGCACAATAGCCCACTCCTGAAACTTCTCGCAATTCTTCTACCTATCCCAGTTACAGGTAACCCAACTCTGCTTCACTTCTGCATTGGACCCAAGACCCTGCTTCATCCCCTGTGACTCATGGAACAATTTAAAATATTACCTTGATGTAGTAATGCCTGCAATGTCATACAAAACAACTGAGGATGAATAATTTAATTAATGGACAGACTAAGAAAAGGAGTTGATCACACAAAAGGGTCTAGAAAAAGAAAGTAAGTGGAAACAATATAATGGATTTAGACATTTACAAGATAAAGAAAAATTTGTATTATGGTTAATGTGAAATTTACAATTTCATAGCAGTATAATTACATGGGAAGTCAATTTTTTCCTTGGTGGAGATATTACTACTTAGCAATATCACTTAAAAAAAGAAACAGAAATGTATTAAAGTAAGAAAATGTGAGAGGAAGGAGATAAATTTCTTATTATTTAAGCTATGTGAAATTCTAAGAGTGAAGCAAAAAAGAGTAACCTTCAACTAGCTTCACTGAGGAGTTCTTAAGTCAAAATAGCTTCTGCATCTCCTTCTAAATGCTTACATATTAAGAATGAGGTGTCTGTCTCTAACAGGAGAAAAAGTTTAAAGTTTCAGGTGTCTGATAGAGAAAGCTTTCCCCATCTTGAGAACTTAACCTTAAAAGCGGGATGCTGTAACTCTGTGTCTCATAAAACATAAGCACTAGATGCAGTGCTAGCTGGGTTTGGACATACTCACATCCCTCCCCATCCAAGAATTTTGTTTAAAATAGAGTCCAAGTCATATCTTTAGCAACTGTAAAAAATAGATAGGAGAAAGACTAAGACTATTGGACCTGATTCTTTGAGTGAGATGGAAACAAATCTCTTCTTTCAAACTGCATTAACTTTTGTCAAGTGCCTAGAATCCGTTTAATAAATTGCTTCTTTCTGGAGACCAGAAAGTTAAGACACCTCTAAATGGCACACAATTCTCACCATCCTGGGCAGCGGCATGTGAGATGAGTTATTCGGGGAAATAAGAAGTACAACAGTTAATAGAGAAATGGGAAAATTATCCAGCAAATTCCAGTGATAAATACCACCTCATAACATGTACTTATTAAAAAATAATGGACACACAAATACCCGCACAAAGGTACCCTGCAACATACAGCAAGTATGGGAGTAGTTATTGAAAACAAAATGAAATAGTGAAAAGAATTATTAAGAAATCTACAAGTGCATTTCCATCATAGTACAATCAGAAGTCATACACAATCATTTCTTTGATTTTTGCTGAAGTGCCCCTTTCACTCCTTTGAAATGTTTTAGAGAGCAAAAGAGACCTGAAGACCAGTCTGCATTAGGAGGGGTAAAGAAACGAAGGTCACTGATGGCCAACTCTGTGTACACAACCTAAACATTGCTTCTCCCCTATGGTGGTCATCCTGTTTTTATGTATTCGAAATGATTAACTGTGATGACATCTACTTTGATTATACTCCTTTGTACCAGCCAATTTTTTAATAAAAAATAAAAAATAAGCTAAGTCACTATCAAAGCAATCTATAAAGTAATAATAAATCATTTAATAATATATATTCTTATATTCCATTTTCATCTCAATTAGTCTAAGTAATTTTTTTACTCCTCACCCAAGGAAATAGAGACAGAGGAAGGAGAAAAGAGAGACAGAAAGACAGAGAGATAGAGAGAGAGACATACACACACACACACAGACAGAGACAGATATGAAAGGGAATCTCTAATCAGTTGCCTTTCATACATACCCAACCAGGAATCAAACCTGCAATTGCAGTTATGTACCCTGACTGGGGATCAGACCCACAACCTTTTGGTGTAAGAAATGACACTCCAACTGACTAAGCCACTTGACCAGGGCCTTAAGTAAATCTTCTATAATATGTAAACCTAACTAAATAGAGTAATCATTATTGTATTTAGTTGTTAGGCTTTTATATTATAATCTATATCTCAAGATTAGAAACCTACAATGTGATTAAATGTTTTTACTAACATTATGCATTATTTAATATTGTTATTCATTATAACATATGTATGCATTAATACAAATATTTATCGAGACATTTTATTTCAAGAATTTCACATAGTATTAAATATGTGACTCTACCTTCAACTGTATTATGAATGCACCATTTTAAGCAGATCGGACTAATGAGATGCTATTGGACACCGTCTGCCTAGCTTCCATCATTGAGTTCATGCTCAATAACCATATCTGTTTTAAAGGGCATTTACTGACAAGAGTTCACCTTTCTGTTGTTATCTTATAATACATAATACAGTTTTCTTATAGTAGTAATTCTATACAGTTCTTCACTATTCTAAAGTTTGGGTGGTCCTTGAGGACAAGTGCCACTTACATCATTCAAAAGAATCTTCAAAGTGTCGGAAAGAAAGTCATACATAGGTTAAGTTTTAATAAGTGATACTTGAACTGCATAAAGGATTCATTGAACAAATTTCAAATGCCTGGAGTTTCAGTACCTTTAGCCATAATATACCAGGAAGAGATCCAATGACCCAACATTACCTAACCGAATAAATAGACAGTATTTGAAGAACCTCAAGAGGCATGGAGATAAAATGATATGCAAAATTCTTTATTACAATAAAAAGTATAATTTTATGTCTGGCTTAAATTTGCTGTCAAAAATGTAATTCCTTTCCCTTTGTAATTATATTACTTCTAAATGTAATTTCTAATCTCTTTTAAAGTTTAGCTTCAGTTAATTCTGTTTAATGTACTTTAAATACTACTCACATTGCCATAAACATGGAACTCCACATTACTGTTTGATTGGAAGTGCTTAGGGAATAGTTATGATTACTATCACTACTATTGTTACATTATTTTGTTGAACATTAACAATGTAATGCCATGCATTTTTACCTGCATAGTTATAAATTAATTCATTTTAAAATGGGAGAATATAAGGGAGCTAGCTACACGGTGGACAGCTGCATTAGGTATTTTGTTTTTATATTTTTATAGAATGATCTAAAGGTGTTAATTACTATGTTTGTATGTTAACCTATAGATCCATTAATTCTATTTACTATGCATTTTACAAGTTTTTTTTCACCATTATATTTTATTAAACAGGCTACAAAATATTTGATTTGCTCAGCATTGGCTTTGTAAACTGCTCCCATGTTGTATGGGAGCATGAGTGAAGTATTTCACAGTGCTGCTATTCGGAGCTCACCTGTAAATACTGTGGATTATTTATGCCATCTTTATTTATTACACAGATTTATACATTGTATGTGGTCATACATATGTATAAGATTTTTTAAAAATCATTTTGTTTACTTATACAGTTCAAGCTTATCGGGAAATATATATTTATGAACGTTTTAAAGCATGGTATAGATTATATGAACACTCATTTAGTTACTTAGTCTCAAACCTTTGGAAATGTATTTGCCACCAATGATTGTACATCTTATTTTTGATAAACACTTTGCAAATTTCAACTTTGTAGATTTTTCTCTTTTCAAATAACATGGATTGCTACATTATAAATACTATTTACAATCATTTGGGAACTTTCTTTAAAAAGCACATAAGCCTGTGACAAAGTAATTTCTAGTTAAAAATCATTTGAAGTCACTGGAAGGCAGGGATTTTTAAGATGTTTTGTCTACTCGTTCAATCATAAGCCAATGCTGAGCTTCATTCATTCACGTTATTATGGACTCTATGCTGACTCTGCCGCAGGGTAACTGTGTTGAAAAGAATGGGGATACAAAAACGAAAAGGGATTCACATCATTCTCTAGCTGTGTACATTTAAATGTTATTAAACTTGCTTATTAATGAATTCACATCATTATAATGTTGTAACACATGGTAAGTTATGACACCTATAAACACCATTATTTGAAGATATTTCATTATGTCTTGGCAAGGTCTAGAGGAATGCACCACTCTAGTTATTATTTTATTTTTCCTTTTCCTCACGGCCAAAATAGTAAGTGAGTGCTCATTACTCATTGTTTTCATTGCTTCACCTTCCATTCACAAGTCAACATACTATTATCTGAATTCCGTTCAGCACTTCATCAAAACAATTTCATCTAAAGTTTCCAGGAACTCTAGGTTTCTAAACCCAGTGGACATTTACAAATCTTCTGTAACCTTTCAGCAACCTTTGATACTGTAAATGTTTAGACATAGTCATCCCCTAGAATTATAGCTTGTGCTTGGTTTATTAATATTTTCTGAGTTTCTAATATAAAAATTATGTGCTTATAATTTGAAATATCCAACATATATGTACAGAGATAATTAATTAATTATCTTAAATCTGGTGATTCAGCTTTCTTGGAAGCTAATGAAAATTCAAGAAATTATTTAGATGGGTGTATAGGTTTGTTTTCCCATTTTAAGTTAATTTAATGCATCATGTGAACCTAAAGGGATTCCCAGCAAGATCTAAACATATCATTGTTCTAGAAACTTATAGATGTTCATGCAAAACCTACTAATTGAAAATCATCCAATACTGATAATTTTTTTAATTGGCCATCTTTTTTGAAAAACTTTTAGATAATCTAAAGTTGCACTACTTGTTTCCCATTAGCTGGATGAGAAAACCCCCAACACTCATGTCTAAGTTATTTTCTACAAAGATGAGAGTAGAGTATTTCAGAAGTTTCAGGATACTATTGGTTCTGGCTGATTTGCTATTTAAAGTGGGCACAGTACAGGTAATTAATTAATTTTAGGAGCTAACCTGATGACCGGTAATGTATGACCATTTATTTGGGATTTATTTTTGGAAATGTCAATTCGATCTTCTCCCTTTTACTTTCTGCTACCTCTTCTTCTTTTTTAAAATGCAAAATAAAATGCAGACCCAGAAATACACAAAATTAAGTATATAGCTTAATGAATTATTATTATACCTTTTTTCTACTACCAGATCAAGAAATAGAACTTTGCCACCCAATCCAGAAGCTGCTTGTACGTGGGTGGTTGCAATCACAGCCTGCTCTAATCTCCCCTCTCCCTAAGAAACCACCATGCTATCCTTTATAGAAATCACTTCCTTGCATTATTTTATAGCTCTATTACCAAAAAACATCTTGTTTAAACACAATAGCTTAATCCTGCTCATTTAAAAAATAATTTACTGTGTTTGAGGTCTATTTCAATCTACAAGTTCTCTTTTCCTCACTTTATTTTGTGTACAATAGCAAGCTAGCCATTTACTATTTAACCACTCATGTTCCCAAGCCATTTGACATTCTGAATTTTATTGATTACTGGTATGTATTCTTTGAACTTTTGCCACACTCCTATACCTTCATTGCCAGCAAGTTGACAGCTGAATCCAGAGGCTTGATAAGACTCAAATTCTAACCATTTGGCAAGATTCTAGATGCCACTTTGTTCCTTCAACTGGATGTATAGAATGATTATTTGTACCTCTTTCAGTGATGTTTACAGCTGGTGATGGTTAATTTCTAGATCCATTCTTTTATTGTGGATTACAGATGGTGATATTTTAAGTCCATAGTTTTTAAAATTTATTAGCTAGAGTCTTTTAATAAGCTATAGTTACTTTCAGTATAAAATGGTATTTTAAGATCACAATCTGGATATTAGTGGTGTTTATTGTTACTGATTAGGTCATTTTGTCATTTAGTGCTTTTAGTAGTCTTATGAAGCCAATATTGTCATTAGCTACATTTTAATGATAATTATACAAATAAATAATTTGCCATATGTCAAACAGTTATAGGTATCTAAGGCTGAATTTTAACTTAGAAAGTCTGATTCCATAGTTTACATTTTTAACAAATGGAATAGGTTTTTCAAAAGGATATTAAAATAATACAATTCTGAATCTAAATGAAAAAGACAACTGATGGAAATGCACAGTACTGTAAAAAGTCTCCTACAGGAAGAGATTTTATTGGCATGAAAGCACATGCCCTGGCAGGTGTGGCTTAATGGATTGAGCATCAGCCTGAGAACCAAAGGGTCACCAGTTCAATTCCCAGTCAGGGCACATGCCTGGGTTGCAGGCCAGGTCCTTAGCAGCAGGCACGTGAGAGGCAAGCACACATTGATGTTTCTCTCCCTCTCTTTCTCCCTTCCTTCCCCTCTGTCTAAAAAAATAAATAAACAAATGAAAAATCTTTAAAAAAAGAAAGCATATTAAGTCACTGAACACACAAAGAATGTAAATGAGAAAGAGACAGTGAACCCCAAGGAGCTCATTTTTTTCCTTTTTCTGGAGACAGTCATGGTTCTTGTCCTGTGACATCTTATAACTGAGAGAGAGGACCAACCAAAATCTGAACAAATAAAAGAGTCAAGCATAATGTGAGGATAAATCCCAACAGCCAGCCTTTCAGAAATAGTCGCATTGACTCTGTAAGCATCACTGTGTCTTGTGCTATGCTGGGGGTGTGTAATTCACTTGGCTTATTTTTTTCCTTCAGAGATGTTTCAATTTAATACTAAAGATAAGATGTGTTCATGAATAATTTAAGATACTGAATAATAAGAACCATTTATTGCTACAAATAATAAAAGCTTAGGGTTTACAAGAGGACAGCACACATGTGCCTAGGGTAGTAATAGGCATGGAAATCAGAGCTCAGAGTGGATGAAACATTAGTAATGTATGGGAATCAGAAGGAGAGGTGTAAGAAGAACACGAAGGTAGTCATGAGATGAAAGTGGTGAGCGGACGTCTTTGGGACACATAAGAGCCTACAAGATTTGCTAAGTATTTTTAGCAATTTATCCCTATTTCACAGATGAGGAAACAGAAGAATTTTTAAAGTAGAGGGAAAGAGACAGGTAATTACTTAATGTTGAGTAGCTGAGGAGTCTAAAGAGGAAATTGGAAAAAAGTTGAAAAGTGTTGTAGGAAACTTTGGACTATAGTTGAGGAAACTTGGTGCAGAGAAGGTCAGAGGGTATACCTAAGGGCTGGGTAGATTGCATCCAGTTACATACTCATGGGACTTGTGAAAAGATAAGAATGCATTTCCTGACACAGGGAACTGTGTGGGTTTTCAGAGCGTTAGTTAACAAACTGCTTCTTACTAGTCATCCTCCACCAACCATATTTGAGGCCAAGTTGCCCAGTAGGTTACTCTTGGAGGTATATTAATCAGGGCTGGTATCAGATAAAATGGCTTGACAGTTCTGAATCTCAAAGGCTGCCTTAGTATTGCAGACACAAAGCTCCATTTTAATGGTAATAAACACAATCCTGCTGTCACAAATATGAGAGAAGTATAAAAGAAGGGACTCAGGTTACTGAGAGAATGAACTATATCAGATAGTGGTCAGTAATCCTAGACCCCATTTCAATATCATTTTGCACAGGAAACAATTCTACCAGGTAGGAGAATCATGACGTTCCCTTCAAGTGAAACAAAAAAGGAAAAGAATGACCATTATTCTGTTATTTTACCTGGAAGCTTAAGATATTTTGAATAAAAGTGCCGGCCACAGAAAATATTTCCTCACTCGTTCTAATCTAAGGATTATTCGGTCTCTGGAAAGTGGAATGCATCATTTTTCAAAAAATATTTTAAAGTTCGTATCCTTATGAAACGCAGTTATGCATTCACATAGATTTTTGTTCGTTCATCTTGTGTATTTGCTGCAATGCATAAATGGATACACATTTTATACAGTCTTTAAATAAAATTAAAGCAAATGCAGAAAATGCTCAAACCCTTAAAATTAGTTTTTTATTCAATAACTGACCAAAAAAGTAAAATGTCAATCATCTTTTCTAGCTGTATACTATAATTTCAATCAAAAGAAATTGATGTTTCACAATTTGATTTTAGGAGAGTGCTAGATCAATGCTATTGACTTAGGAGATTCATTCATTATTTATTTTAAACTTTGTTTATTATCTAAGCTTCATATAGAGGCTAATTATTTAGATGGAAAACTGCAACTGTCTAAATTAATATTAGGAAAATTGAGCATTTACCCTGAAGCAGCAAAATAGGACTTTGTCAGGAAACCGAACTGAGGTGGTTGTAGGCTGCAAAATGCTTAAAATTGGCTGTTAAAGGGAAAGAATGCACAGCCATTATTTCCCGCTGGAGCGTAATTAAATACAAATAATAAAGGCTGCATTGTCTCAAGTTCTACATTTTCTATTTGTAGAAAATGGATTCATGAATGACAGCTGTCAGAGGGTTCTAATTGCACAGTCCTGAAGAAATAGCACTTTTTATTGTTGGATCACCTTTGACCAGAGCACAGGATTTCTATGACCACAGCCACTGGCAACTCAACAAAAATGCAGCTTTGAAACAGAGCTACATAAACAAAGACTCTGGACAAAGGAGGTCATATTAAGAACAAGCTCCCTTTGCATTCATGAAAGCAGCTCTAACTACCGCTAAAGTGAAATCAACAGAGGATTGATACCCGTCCCTTTGAAAATTAGCTTGGAGGGCTGATGGGTCACATAAGAATAATCACTCAAAAAATTTGACAGCAGCTCTCATTAGTAAAATCTTTTCCTATTATTATGCTGACATTTACAAATTCATTTGATGACTACAAAAACTCTTCTAGGTGATTTTTTTTTAACTTCCTATTCAAAGCATGGGAAGAAAGCCCCAGAGCCCTAAAGTAGCAAAGTGATAGACATTCATTCAGTGGAGCTGTCTAATAAATTTAATAAATTTGAACTCATTCTATCACTCTGTGAAAAAATATATTTTGTTGTATTCTATAAGACACATACTATATTAGGTATAGCATATATTAAACATGTATAATACCATTATAATCCTATATTCATGATCTTCAAAAGAATCAAATGTATATATGTTCTTTAGTGAATATTTGACTCTATTTTTTGTGACTCCTTGAGAAGGTATACATTTAGATTTTGATACAATCCTACACAAGCTCACATAATTGAGAAAGCTACAATTTATAAAGCATTGTGAATCTCAAAGCTTATAGGATTATAGAATCTCAAAGAAAGCTTAAAAATTACAGAATCTCAAAAACAAACACTACCAAATATCCAAGTAATTATTAATAAAAGAATAATCACATAAAGAGTTTAAATATTGCTTATGATTAAGAATATAATAACTAGAACCATGGTTAATAACAGGTTGGAGTGCTGTTATCAAAGTCTTCTGTCTTTTCTGTTCCCCGTTCCCTTTTTTTTCTTCTGTCTCCTTCTTTTGGTAAGATTGTTAAGATCACATTCACTAAATTTTCCATGAGACCTTGTTTCATTAACACATCATGTTGTTTCACACTGTTTCTTTTGGGTTTTGTAAATATAATAACAATGATAGAACTTTAAATAAAAGTCATAAAATTAGGTAAAAAAAACTCTAGAAAGCTATAAAGCTATTTATATACATGTATAAAGACATTCTTCTTTTATATCATACAAATTGTTTTAATAAATTAATTTGAAGACAAAGTATTATTAAGTCTCTTCTCATCTATTTGGTTATACTTCATTTCATACCCTATACAGGTATAGACTTGGCCAATGGCATAACTGAATTAAAGACAGAGGAGCTGTGTATTTTCTACATGCATTTAAAGCATTTTCTCCCTCTCAGGAGGTCTGTGTTCCTGCATCAAAGAGCTGCTCCGGCAGAGTGCACATTCCAGCTGGTCCTCACTTTTCAGCCTTCTTCCTTGCTCACTCCCTGAGCTCTTGTTGCCTAAGCTGGCTCTAAATTCCCTTTTCTGCACATGTAAAAATTATTAGTACAAGCAAAAGAAATATATATATTTATTATGAAACTAAAATTTTTCTCAAGTCAGGATTCTTAAAACCATGCAAATCATATCATGCAATCAACTTTTTCTCTAAGACACCCAAACCTATTAGAATTTAACTTTTTCTTCTTTGTAAGATGATCTTGAACGGGTCTCTTACGATTTTAAGGAGGCACATGCTATTTTTAGTAAATTCTTTGGTTTTCCTAATGTGCAAGTCCTTTCCTCCAGGCATAAACTGTAAATTCAACAAGGGCATAAAAATTTTAGAGTTCTACTTAGCAGAGAATTCTAGTTCCACAGGTGCCAGGTGTAGAGGATCACCAATATCCATATGTTAATGCTCACTGCAACTTATCCAGACTTAGACAAAAACATCTCCTGTTGATCTATACTGCATGGGCTGTTAGCAGCTGAGAGGCTGTGCAAAACACAGAAATCACATTTCAACCTGAGATGACTGTGGCAGAGGGAGATATGACATAATGCAACAGGATTTTGCAAGACCTCGTCAACTTGTTTTACCAATCTATCTCAAATCTAAATAGCATTCTGAAAAAATTAACATTTATTGTAATAGATAAAGTAAAAGCAGGAGGGTTACCTTTACTTAAAATATATTTTGAAGATATATACTCTGTATGAAGAAAGATATTGGGTACTAAGTCTACATTAAATAAACAAACAACAGATTCAGACTTTGTCTTTCACTGCACAAGCATATCAACCCAAAAGCTCTAAAAAATCTGTTCATATTTGAAAATTTTCATGTGAACAATGAGGCAATGAGTACCATGGCAGTCAGAAAAAAATGATTTTGAGGAAGTCAGAAAAATTGGAGCAGGATATAGGTTTTTCATTCCAAATAATACTCAAAGAATAGTAAATTAGAATCTTAACTAGAGTATACATTGCTCTGTAGCATGATAATTATACTATTAAAATTATAAAAGATAGACCTGGCTGGTGTGGCTCAGTGATTTGAGTGCCAGCCTGAAAACCAAAGGGTCTCTGGTTCAATTCCCAGTCAGGGCAAATGCCTGGGTTGCAGGCCAGGTCCCCAGAAGAGGGTTTGTGACAAGCAACCACACCTTGATGTTTCTCTCCATCTCTCCCTTCCTTCCCCTCTCTCTAAAAATAAATATATAAAATCTTTAGGAAAGTATAAAAGATAAAATTTAATAACTAATTTAAAAAATTGATCATTGATTGACAGGAAATAATATTTAAAATTTTCTTAACAGTTAAAGGATCATTTACAACTTTTATTATGTTGGATATTTGAAATAGTTTTCCAAGGTTTCACGACAGATTTTTAACTGTCTATAGTACATTTTTGAAAATAGGGCAAAGTGGAAGAAATATTAAAAAGCTCTTCCCAGAGTTTTTAGACCAATACAATATAGAATTCAATGAAATGGGCTATGTTCTTCCAACAGGAAATAATGAATTCTTTAAGGGTTGAATGTTAACAAATCGCAATCTAAATACTTCTTGACTTCCTTGGAATTTTAATGAAGAATTCTAGTAAATACTTATAATTCAGAAAGAATTTAGAAGGCAACTTGATCAATGTAACTGACCAACATATTTGACATTCATTCCCTACAAATATTCTGCAATAGCAATTAAAATGGCATCAGCCATAAAAACAAATCCATAATTTTGAAATAAACCCAAAAGCATGAATTTTTCTGCACAGCAGTAATGACCTCGGTGAAGGACGTTTCCTGAGAATGACTGACGGGCACAGACTCACTGGCCCACCTTTCACAAAATCCTCAGACTCTCTCACTAGTTATAGCCTGACAAATGCCCTCTGTGTTCATGGTTTTTACTCAGTTAGCTTTCTCTTTGGGGGGGGAATCACAAACATGAAAGATGTAATAATATACAATATAGAGTTAATTTTCACTTCATGTTATTTTTTCTTGAAGTTAGCAAATGATGCATAAAAGAAATATATTTCCTAATAATCCCATGATAGTATTTAAAGCAGAAAAAATGGTTATGCTTATTGTTTCTCAAAAATCACCGGAAACCTCATCTTGGCATTTTATAGTGGTCAGATCTTAAATATTTAAGGGATTTAGTCGTTGTACATACTTCAAAAAAAGGGATGGTGCCCTACTCCGTATAATTCAAAATAAAAAAAAATTGCCAAATTATAATGTGAAAATGTCCAACAAAATTCTGAGTTTTTCCAAGGTGACTACTTGATACTTAAATATATGCCTACATATAGTGAGTATTATAATATATTATATATAATGCATATCAAATAATATATTATTTCAAAAATAGGTTTTGTTACCTATTTTGGTGTAGATCCTCAGCAAGTACTTAGCTAACCCGTTTAGTAGGTCTTCAGTGAAGGAGGATCATATAGACTAAGTCACATAAAGAGCCACATATCCAGTAATTTTCCTATTAAGAGGCCATTTCTCTATTGTTACTATAACAAGAATGATTTTCTTACCATTATCCAGTTTTCAATAATAAGACTAGAACTAGGACACAGTAATTACAGTCTCATGCTCTTTACCTAGATAAAAATTTTAAAACTTTGTTAATTTACTAGCTGTATCGACAGCTATAGTTAGCTAAGGTCAGCTATCTATGACTTTAGATAACTTGATTTAACCTTCCCTTGCCTCACTCAGTTTTCTCATCTGAAAATGGGAATGGTGATATATGCTTGGTTTATAGGGTAGTCATACGGTTACATGAGTCATGTATATAAAGGGCTTATAACACAGACTGGTATACAGAAAGCACTCAAAACAGGTTAGCTATTATTATTACAACACTCCAACAAATATTCTGTAAAATGGAGAAGTTTCTCTGCATCACCACTGCTATTAAAAACTTGAGTGAATTTAAATGAAGCACTGGATGTCTGGAGTTACCGCCCAAATTCAGGAGCAAATTTCATTATACTCAAAAGAGGACATGCTAATTAGCAGCTGGTGGTATTTCTGTAATGACGGGTACAGGAAACAAAGGTTGTCACAGAGATTGTCACTGGTAAAAATAAGTATTTGAGTCATAATGCAGGTCTGGCAACTGTCGCTGCTCCTGCCACCTCATCTACTGCTGCTGCCTCCTAGTCTTCTGGGAGATTAATATAGAGAAAAGCTATTTTTGAGCCCAAGGCCAGACAAAGCAAGCTCCTCCCAAGGGTTTTGTAACTAAGTCTGTAGCCCCAAGTGCTGCAGCTGCAAACATTACAACTAACTCCTGGGCCTTCCAACCTTAGGGCTGCAGCTGAGCCTGCTCCTGTTCCAGGGGCTCGCTCCAGACTCCGGGCCTTCCAGCCTGCTGATCAGAAGTCCTTTTGGCACTGTGGTTGAAAGAGCCTGGGAGGAAGTGTAATGACTATTCATCTCTTTTGCTGACAGAAGTCTTGTTTCATCTTAAAATGGTAATACTTATATTCTAACACTTTCATCATTCCAAATGTGGAGTAAGGGGAAAGAGCAAAAGGCTTTTTATTAATGTTCTTTCATTGAAATTTGTTTCTACCAAATTAACTTTATCAAATTTGTGAAGCCTTTGATTACTCTCAGAATGTTCATTTTTAATCAATGTTTTGCATAAAATAGAGGCTTATTTGCTTTGAACTGACGAAATATTATTCTAAATTCCTTTAACTACTTCAGAATAATCATTGCCTTGTTTATTTGAAAGTAAATGGTAAGTGTTTTATATACATTTTTTCTGGTTTTTATTACTGTTTGTAAAAAAATAAAATGCATCTTTTACACTCTAACTTATTATTTTCCCATTATCCACACACTATTGTTTCTTTTCAAAATTTATTGCTGCCTCCACAGTTAAAATCATGATGCTGATAACCAGTGATGATTATATGCATTTAGATAAGTCTTAAAATTTACAAAATCCTTCCACATCCATGTTTTTATTTAAGTGTTATAGCCACCATGAGGTGGGCAGAGTAAGGAATATTATTTATATTTTAAAGCTAAGGAAACTGAGGTGTAGATGAGATTTATTAATTGTCAGACCAGGAAGGGGACATGGTTTGTAAGCCTCAGGAGTCAAAACCATCAGCCATTACACTCTTGGTCCCAAGCCATGGTGGGCTAACTGAACAAGTATGTACTTTAAAGTCAGAAATGCCTGGGTCTCAAATCTGGTTTGGCTACTTACCAGTTATATTATGTAAGATGACCAATGTCTTGATTTACTCTGAGACTGGAAGTAGAAGACCCAAATAATTAAACAAAGATGGAGTTTAATAAAATACTAAACACAAAAACAGTCAAACAAACAAAAAAATAATGGTGGCTATAATTAATTGGTAAGAATAACTGGCAATGATCGGCTTAACTATTTTCTCTCTTCTTGCACCTTTCCACATGTGCTTGTTGTTCAAATAAAAATGAAGTGTTTGATTGAAAATGTGACACTGAAAATTTTTAAAGAGGAAATGATAAAGTATCAGCAATTTCATATGGTTCTTACAGAAACTTGAACGTACCACGTTCTCTCAAGCCTTCACGATGTTTTGATTTTGGCTTTTGTTTTAGCTTTGACATCTATTTAATTTTTTTCTGAGTAGGTTATATAGACAAATTTTAGAAAAATTCAAAAGACTGAAAACAGAATCTAGGAAAAATTTAAGTCCCTTGTTCATCACTCTTCTCTAGTCACCCAGTTTTCTCCTTTTGAAACAATCGCTGATTGAGGATACACAGGGTACTTTGTTCATTTATAAGAAGACTTATGTAATGTACCATTTTTATATTTTAACCAGGTGTTTGCCTAATATATACATTTTACCCCCTTTACCAAACAAAGCAACACACACACACACACACTCATGCACACACGCACACACGCACAGACCCTCACTGATACTCCTCACAGACCCCATGCCTAATGGAAGATTGATACAGTGTTCTTCAGGAAGAGAGAAGGGGTGCTATGCAGGCAAAAACAACAGATGCTGACTCACTCAGGCTCCAGGCTGAGAAGGTTAGGTCCAAATCAATGCTCCCAAAGTGCCTTAAAAACAAACATAGATAAAATACTGCATATACAACTTGTCCTCACACTACACAGTGAGCTCTCGGAGGGCAGGAACATGAATTGGTTCACCCTGGTATTCCCAACACGAAGCACGCTTAGTTCCTGACAAATAGAAGGCATAAATATGTTTTGAGAGCATAAATGAATATTTTGCTACTTACTGAAATTTTTCTCAAGCATTTCAGTAAGACCTACTTAACACTGTCACAATATTACCATTTAAAGTTATCTTTCCTAAGCAGATGTTTTCCCACATGTAACATATCTGTTTTGCAACTCTTCGTATTTCTCTAAATCTTGGTAAACAATCTAAATTTCATGTACTTGAGTTAAAAGACTGGAGTGATTATCTTTTATAAATATGCCACAGCAGTAAAGGCTTTATATGGAAAAAAAATCCTATGTTGGACAATTTCTGTTAGTGTAGCAAAAATAGAGTAGAACATGAAGCCTGGATAGCTATTCTTCCAAGTCATTGAACAAGAGATAGTGTAATCTATTTGCAGAGAGTATAAAATATAGTATCAAGTATATTTTAATGGGAAAATCAAATGTAAAAGGAACACAAAATAAATCTATCTCCATCAAGTTTATATCCTATGTCTATTAAAGAGACTGGCCACCCAACATCATCCTGTGATGTGTCACTAGTGCAGACCTGAGGATCACTGAACTGGGAGAGCACAGAAGAACTAAAATGGGGGTAGGTAAATCTTAGAAAATTAAAACTTTCCTAAGTTCAATTTCCTATCCTAAGGACAGGAATACATTCTTATCCCAGGACTGTACACTGGGATGGCAACATTTACGTTCAATAGAAAAGGAGCACGTAGAGCAGTAAGTCAAGAGGTGCTTGATGACTGCCACTGACTGATGGACAGACAAAGCCTCAGAGACACAGGAAGCACACTCTCCACTGTAAGACCAGGCATCCTGTGCCTCGATGTTGGGGGCTGACTGAAAGGAAGGAGCTGCTGAAAGAATGGTTTAAAAGAGGCTTTGACGGGAGGCTAGCAACATAAAAAAAAAAAAAAAAAGAAAGAAAGAAAGAAAGAAAAAAAAAAGGAAAACAAACTTCACTGAGTTCCTCTATACGTGACAATTAGACATGTAATCCAAAGTATTATTAGTCTTCATGTTTGCATCTACCAACTTCAAATTGTTACTAGGATTAAATGAAGCTCTGTGAACTGAGAAGAGTTACTTTATTATTATGTTCTTCACATCATCTAATGCATGAATTTCATGTATTAATGTGTCCAAATGCCTTTGGTTGGAAATTTAAAATTTTGATTTTAATTATCTTAGTGTTGAAAAGTTTCTGGCTCAAACTTTCTTATTTGTAGTTTGTGTGTATAAATGGACATGGAATTTGAAAGTGATGCAAATTTAATCAATCAAGGGTACTTTTCTCTTTATTAATGTGGATACCAACAAATATCTGGGTTTCATTCGAAACTCAACCTCAGTGCCTAGTGTGGTCACTTTCACATCGTCAAGATAACTACTTGTTGAATGAGTGAATTAAGAATGGCAGGTATAGTTATAAATAAGCAATGGCAATCTATTACTGACTGAAACATTGAAAAGCAGGTTATGTATATAAAGCATCTTGAAATCAAACTAAGTCAGTATCCCTAGCTATTTCAAACCCAACCACTGTGAACCAATAGTAATACAAATCAAAATGACCTATTTTATGAAGAGAAAAATCCTAACAACAAATTAGACTTTGTGCCCTAATGGCAGCCAGAATTTGCAACATATCTTTATGTGTGTGTGTATATGTATATATAAATATATATTTATAAACATATATAAACATATTTATATTATGCATTTGTATTTAAATATCAAGTATATATATATACACATATATATGTATGTATAATTTAAGGAGTTTCTTTTTCCATTCTAGTTAAACTTCTCCTGCACACTATCAGGCACCTAAAACACACACACACACACATACACACACAGTCTACTACTACTTGATGAATTAAAATAACAGCTGCATAAGCCCAACCGTAACTATCGCTGCAAGCTGCAATTTGCCTACACTATAATGTCAATGAGGCATCTGGTTCCTACTCTGTCACTTTCTCCCTCGGGCTTCACAATGAAAGCTATAGAGGAAAAAGTGGAATCATTATATATGTGGCTAGAACAAGAATTACACTGTGTAGGTTTTGAAACATATTTCTGCAATTTCATAAATGGCCTGTAATTCAATAATAACCATCAAAATTTTATTGCTTTCATTTCAGTTTGGCTATAAATGAGTTTATTTCCTACTAAATCACTCATATCCATATTTTTCCACTATTTTAGTGGTAGTTATTATCATAATGATGATGGTTTTTCTCTACAATAATTATATTAGACAAGTTCAAACTATTCCTGAAACTAATTAATATTTTTTTCATAAGACAAATCATTTCTTTTCAAACAAGTCTCATTTGTTTTTGCTCTGCATTGTTTTATTTTATCTCCAAGATCTGTAAATTCATTATTCATGACTTCATTATTACAAGAGAATTATTAGCATATAGTTTCTACATATGTTCCCCCAGCCCCATCACATACAGCTAAGGTATAATTGGATATATTTATTGATTATATTTTAAAATACAATACTGGGAGGAAATGGTAAAAATATTAGCAACATAGCATACATAATTGACTTAAAAGAAAAAAATAGTAGGCTTAGTGTTGAGCTTAGCACTACACTCTTTGTTTAACTTTAAGCTTGTTTATTTACCTAAATAATATTTACTTTCAGAGCCATTCGTATTTTTGTGATTTGCACTACATAGAAAACAGTTTTAGTGGGAAATGAATTTTATTCTTTAAAGGTAAGATTAACAGATAATTACTGTGTAATAATACATAGTGATCTAGGAAGCACTGTTAGATTATTAAATGACATATAAATATTATAAATTCATCAAAATCCTCATATGTATTTGTTTTTCTGTCACTATATCTAAAATGACCATTTAAAAATCTAAAAGAAAACATTTTTAAAATATACCGCAAGCCCTTAAACAGTGAACAGGAGTTCATTTTAACATACAATTTATCAAGCTGTGAGACTTTTAGTATAAGCAAAACAGGAGACAAGAATAAAGGAAAAACAAGAATAAATAAATAAATAATATACTATGATCTTGGGGGAAGTTCCAAATGTGACTTTGGGTTTTTATGTTATTGTTATTACTATGCATATATTTACATATTAGACTTTTTTTGAGGGGAAAAGGAGTTAAATTATTAAAAAGCAGTAATTGGGAATAGTTACAATATTTTCACAAAGTATAGGAAAATTTTCAACTTTTGTCAATGTATTTATTTTGGAAAATCTCTTAAAATATTAATATTTGTATAAGCCTCTAAAATTAATCCTTAACCCTCTGGAGTGTTGGCATAGGATTTCAAACTGAAGAAAGAGATCATCTTTCTAAAGCATATGAGGTCTGTCCAGGAGGTATCTAGCCATGTAATATTAAAAAATGGAGACATTTATTTAAGAAGACACAAGATACAAGAAATATTATACATAGGACAATGATGCCTCAGTCCATTAAAGTAGGTACCTTGGGACCTTACACAGTTCTCCCAATCACCATCAGCTGCCCCATCATGTTTTCCTCAATCTCATCAACGGTTGAAATTTCTTCCTTCTCAAAGGTGATATTAGTTTGTGGAGAAGAGAGAAAGTGCAGGGTGACAAATCTGGACTGCAGGGGGCCTGAGTCACTGTGTAAGATGTGATACAGGAGCAGGAATGCTGTCCTGATGAAGCTGCCAATCACCAGTTGCCTGTATCTGCTGCCTTCTGAATCATCTGAATAGTTTCTGTGGAAGAATGTTTAAGCTTAACACAAAATTTGATACAGGTTCATTGCTCTATTCACTCAGTCATTTTGAATGTGACGGCCACACAGTACATGTGCTCACTCAAAGGTGTCTACTGCTCCCACTGACTAGTACAGTGAAGTCATCATTGTTCACACATGAGCATTCCAGTCCACTCTTCTCGGCTGCCAGGTTACACTGATTTCGTGCAAACCATTCTCATTGTATTAACAATGGCAGGATTTTTTTCCAGACCACCAAATGTATTTCCTTAATGGTGTTGATTGCTATCTGCTTCATAGTCTGCCTTTTGGCTGGATAAGCACAGATTTTTTTGTTTGTTTGTTTGTTTGTTTTAAACCTCCATTACATGATTTAAGCCAGTAATGGTAGACTATTTAAAGTTTCACTTTGTCATTGCAGTGTCAGGGTACAGTGGAAGGGTGGAGTTTCAACTTTAGTATTATTCATTTGTCTATTTGTTTTTGTTTATTTGTTTGTTTGTTTTTTAACATTTACTTTATTCTCATTAGAGAGAGAAGAGAGAGAAGGAGAGAGAGAGAGACAGAGAGAGAGAGAGAGAGAAACACTGACGCAAAAGACAAACACTAATCGGCTGCCTTCTGCTCATGCTCCGAACAGGGATCAAGCCCACAACGTGGGCATATGCCCTAACAGGGATTCAAAGTGGTCACCTTTTCATTATGGAATGACACTCAAACCAACTAAATCACAACAACCAGGGTTTTTTTTTTTTTTTTTTTTAATTTTAGCTCTTGCTTTAATACCAAGTGTTACTCTTTCTTCAGAAATATCCTTATTTCTCCAAATAATAGTCACAATGGAAAGCTATCACTCTTGATAAAGTGTCTATTGAATATTATCAGCCTTGGGTAATTGGCTTCTCACTTTTTGACAATTCAATTTTTTTCTCCTTCAGAAAATCACAACTAGCCTAATATTTTATGAAAATAATTTTGGATTTGGAGGCATTTTTCTAAATAGATTATTTTCCCACTTCAATTATATTCTTTTTTAATTTTTAAAAAGATTTTCCTTATTTACTTGCAGAGAGGCAGAAGGGAGGGAGAAAGCCTGTCACACACCCCCTACAGGGGAACTGGCCTGCAACCCAGGCGTGTGCCCTGACTGGGAATCAAACCAGTGACCCTTTGTTTGCAGGCCAGCACTCATTCCACTGAAACACACCAACCAGGGCTGAATCATATTCTTGTTATTGAAGCACATGTTAATATACAATGGTCCCCTCATAGATATTTAGAGTGTTTTGGTGAGCCTGCTAATTTTGAGAATGTACTGATCTGTGATATTTTCTTTAAATTCACTATGATCTATTGCATGAGTGTTTGGGAAAGACTATTTTTGGAACATCCATTCTTCAGAATCAGCCCAGCAATACCAATGTTAAACAAATCTGAGTACTATGCTTTTCGACCACTTTTAATTTGATAAATCACACTCCTGGGTTATACACATTTTATATTCAGGTCTGATTTATATCAATGGACAACATGAGAATAAATTGACCCCACTGTTATAAATGAAAGCATTTCTGGACTCTCCTGTTATTGCCTATTTGTATGCAGTTCTAGATATAAAACTCAACCTAGTTACTGCAGCTGTTAGAGAAGCTGAAAGATGACCTGGCTGTGCTGTGGCCCCAAGCAAGTGTTAGCAACCTCTCTCCAGATTTGTGAAACTCATTCTTCATCAAGTGTATTAAATGGTTAAAAATAAAGGCAGTGGTCCAGTAAATGCACTTTCCCCACCCTTCTCATTGGGTATGGGTGTGAATGTCATATGGATTTAATATTTATCATTTCCTGTTTAAATATATCTGTGCTATAGATGTGTGCATTTCTGTATGTGAACACACTAGTGTTATTTATTGAAATGAAAAGAAGTCAAATGCATGCATTCCTGAGTCTTATTTCTCAGAAAATTTCAATTTCTGCAAGTTATTTTAAGTTAGCATCAGGCATTGTGGTATGGTGTCTGGCATCACGTAATTCCTTTTTTAACAGAAGAACAAGGAAGCATTTACAGTAAAATATTCATAAATTGTCAGCACATCTGTTGTTACTGCTCCCAGGGACACATTCATTTAAGCTTCCTGTCTTCCAGACATTTTCCTGTTTTCTAACATATATTGTACTTGGATCTGGCACATAACCAATCAAGCTGCCTTTTATAACCTGGCTACACCTGTTCCTGCAGGTCAAATAACAGAGGGGCATTTTCAGGATGGAGGGAAAGAGCTATCTGGGGTTCATTTTGAGCTAGTGATTTTCTCATAGCAATTCAGAAGGCAGGTTCTGAAATTTCTCATGGAGCACACAAGAGGGATTTTTATTTTTCATGCCAGTGCGGCTTTAGTTAGAATAAGAATGTCTCATGTCACAATGTTTGTTTAAATTGAGATATCTATAAGAAAAAATATTTTAAAAGAATATTTAAAAATTTTGTTACATTTTGACTATTTTACCTGTTGTTAAATTTGTCATACCTAAATTTAGATGTTTGTTAATTGTATGTAAATAACTTTACATTAGCATGTTACTTTGTTTTATATTATTCCATCTATCTACAATCATGCAACATGTGATGAGAGGTATACATTCTGAGAAACGTATCATTAGGTGATGTAGTCATTGTGTGAACAACCCAGGGTGCACACACCTACATGGTATAGCCTGTTGTACAGCTAGGCTAGGTGGTATAGCCCATTGCTCCTAAGCTACGAGCCTGTACAGCATGTTACTGTACAAAACAATAAGAGATGAAATGAAACACGAGAAAGAGCAGTCAAGAAACACAGTAAACACTACATGTACGAGATAGCTAACAGTGTAACACTGAATGCTCTTTTATAGCAATTTTAAAAAAAGTACACTAAAATAGTAATAAAAAGTATAGTATAGTAAATACATACTAGTAACATAGTTGTTTATTGTAATTTTCAATATTATGCACTGTACATAATACTATTTTTATACAAAAAACATGAGAATAATACTAAATTACACTTATGATGACCATGATGTCACTAGGCACTAGGATATTTTCAGCTCCACTATAATCTTATAAGACTATTGTAAGTTATGCAGTTTAGTCAATGACTTAAATGTCATAATATAGTACATAACTGTATTTATTTGATTTTTGCTGAGGGCATACAGTCAATAGTAACATTCATAGCACAGTAGGGCTGGTTTTACCTGACCTCCATTTAATCGTTAATGCAATATCAGGCAACCTTCTTTCCTCCTATAAAGTATACTTGCAACACTCCTAGCACATGAAAAGTCTTTGCACTCCCTCTAGTATGCCTGTGAACTTGTGTTCCTACCAGTTGAATTCTATTCTTTTCAGGTATGAAACACATTGTTTCTCAACTTTTTCTACCATTCGAACTTGAAGTTACAATTAGGTAAATATATTAACTATTGCATGAACAGAAAAGGATAAAAAGAATTTAAAAATGTTTGGTACTTTTGCCCATTAAAAACTTGAGTGCTTTTCCCTGGCTAGCATGACTTGGTTGGGTATTATCCCACAAAGCAAAAGGTTGACAGTTACATTACCAGTCAAAATATATGCCTAGGTTGCAGGTTCAATCTCAGTCTGGACATATATGGAAGGCAAGCAATCAATGTTTCTCTCTCACACATCAATCTTTCTCTCCCTCTCCCTTCTCTGTTTTCCAAAAAAATATCTTAAATGTTTTAAAAATTAGTATTTTGGAATAGCACAATGATTCACGTGACGTTTCAAAACTCAATGCCAAAAAAACAAGCAACCCAATTAAACAATGGGCAAAGGACTTGAATAGACACTTCTTCAAACAGGACATTCGGATGGCCAATAGACTTATGGAAAGATACTCAGTTACTAATCATTAGAGAAATGCAAATTAAAGTCACAATGAGATACCATTTTACACCTGTCAGAATGGCTATCATCAATAAATCAACAAACAAGTGCTGATGAGGATATGGAAAAAGGGAAACCCTTTTGCGCTATTGGTGGGAATGAAGATTGGTGCAGCCACTGTGGAAAGTAGTATGGAGATACCTCGAAAAATTAAAAAGTGATCTGCCTTTTGACCCAGCAATCCCACAACTGGGAATATATCTGAAAGAACCCAAAATACAAATTTGAAATAATATAAATACCCTTATTTTCATTGCAAGGTTATTTACTATTGCCAAAATATGGAAGCAGCCCAAGTACCCATCAGTAAATGAGTGGATAAAACAACTATGGGGCATTTACACGATGGAATACTACTTGGCCATAAACAAAGAAGAAAACTGTACCCTTTGTGACAGCATAGATGGACCTGGAGAACATTATGCTAATGAAATAAGCCAGTCAGAGAAAGACAAATACCATATGATTTCACTCATATGTGTAATCTAATGAACAAACTGAACTAATAGGGAAAATGGGGACAGACTCATAGATGGAGAACAGGATGATAGCTAGTCCGGGTGAAGGTAAGATTGAGCAAAAAAGAAAAAGGACTCACAGACACAGACAACAGTGTGGTGATTACTGGGGGGAGAGGAGTATAAGGGGACTAAATGGTAATGGAAAAAGTACAATAAAGTTAAATTTAAAAAATTAAATATTAATTTCCTCAGTCACTCTATGTCTTGTAGTTAACAAATTAAGCTGCACAAATATAGAACATTTCCATCATCACAAAAATTTCTATTGGGCAGTGCCAATAAGATATTCTACACCCAGATGCATCTGCACTTTTCTAATTCCTTTCTCCAAATTAAAGAAAACTGTAAATGAATAATGTTTCTGTGTTTTAGGCAAGAAAATGATTCATAACTCTAATTAAAAGGTTGGCAAATAGTACTCTTATGTATTATACATTGAAAAATGTTAAATATAGTCTTTTGCTTGCCCATTTTAACCTATGTTTCTGCTACTTTACTATTTACTCACCCTGCTACCCTCAGAGAAAACTGTTTTACTCTGACACATGGGGTAATGATTAATTGCGTCTGCTCCAGAGAGAGTAGTGGTTGCACTGTGACTCTATCACCAATGTCCTTTGGGAAAGTTTTGTTTCCAAACTTTTGTTTCCTTATCTAAAAAAAATAGGAATCTTAATAAAACTCAGATTATATGGTTTTCCTAAGGACTAAATGAATTAATGATGGTAAAAGAGTTCTATCTGTGATGGCCACGTAGGAATAGTAAATAACAGCATCAAAGATTTATGAGATGAATTGCAAGAGGCCATGGCATAAATTATTTCACTTAATTCTCAATTAATTATTTTTCTTATTTTAGATAAAAAAGAAATCACAGAGAACTATAGTGAATTGCAAAATTCTATGGTTAGTAATTCATTTTTCTGACTCCAAACTCTATCATCCTATCTTTCTTATACAACATTGTTCTTCATGAATTATTCAAAAAGTGGGCTTCTAAATTATTTTTATTTGAATAAAGTCTTATCGTTTATTGCTCATTTGCAGATTTTATTAATAACAGAAACCAAGGAAAATGTCATTCGAGACACTGAAGCCCATTAGATCTGTATCATTTGACGTGTCTAGTTAATAGAACATCTCAATTGTGTTTTGGAATAGAGAAAATAAAAAAGTCATTTTCCTCCAGCAGAGCATTCATCAATGAGCTCATGTAAACTTATTTCAGATCAATAGAAAACAAAAAGTTGCAATCCATACATTTTATCTTCATTTTAAATCATATACTAGATATAGAATAAGGTCTTCCATGCCAAATCACCCAGTCCCTTGATTATTGAGAGGAATGAATCTTCACTATAAACAACTTCAGTATCATAACACAGGTAAAAGTCCAGTTCTGCAAGAAGCAAAAATGTGAATCCTGATTGTCTAATGGAATGCAGACGTCTGACAAGGCAGCCACAGAGGAATGCATAGACACTCACAGCTCCCCACAGTTTCTGATCTGAGTAATGCCACTCCACCTTTCTGCTCCTTCCAACAATTTTGTATCCTAGGTCTCTTTCTGCTTAAAATACCTAAGTAGATTTCTGTTTTGCTGATAGAATCCTTTATGATAGTGTTAGAGAGAAGCAAACAAACAACAATAAAAATGCACCTGGGGAAGAGGGGCCACGAGTGAGGAAAAGAAACCCCAAGAAAAAAAAATTATTCTGTTGTCACCAGATGAGGTTAATAATGATACTAAGAACCTGTTGTTCCCTCTACTCCTTTGATGGCCAAAGGGTTACAGTGGAAATCATCCATTTCATTCCTAGGAAATGCAGTCCTTAAGAAAAAAATCTCCAAAATTTATTTTTCCTGCTTTGTATCCATTTGTTATCCTTAATTTTCCCCAAAAAGGTGATTATAGAAACACACAGAAAGTGTGATGGTGAAATATTTTTAAAAATGAGAACATATATGTAAAACAAATTCTGCTCTCCGCTTTGAATTGGCTATTTAAAATATTTTCTGTGAATTCAAGTTGTAATGCTTATTTGCAGTTTTACCAGTCTTTCCTGATCAAAACAATAGGGAAACATTGAATCATCACTCTAGGAGGAAAGGATTTTAAAATGTGAAAATAGATATAAAGTGCATTTAAATACGATATTTAATTTGTTTACAAAAATAGAACTTGCTGAATAAATCTAGAGTATTTTTGAATAGGAGGCTATTACTTATATATTGTGTAATAACTAGCTTACTCTGAAGAGAGCTTGGTCAAACAATAAAATATATTGTTACTAAAAAAACAAGTAGTACTTTACACATTCATTTATGCTTCATTTTCTTGAAAAGTTTGGAATGCATCAAATGCACAGTTAATTTTATAAAAATTCAAAAGTATATATTTATCAAAAGAAAAATACAATAGAAAATAAACAAGTTTATACCCATGATTTAGTTTAATGAATTTATACAATAAGTCATAGACACAATAGGTATGGTGAAGTGTCATAAGAAAATTGGGGCCTAGAGATATGAAGTAAATCAGTGTTGATTGTAAACAAGAATTCTAAACATATAAGGTGAATTTCCCAGATAATACCCACAGTGAGTTGTGAGTTGTATAGAGAAACAAAAGCCCAAGTAAAAACATTACACAAATCTTTTGGTAGGAGATAGCTATAGATAGTCATTAATATTTGATGTTTAACACATACAAATTTAAATGTGTTATGTATTTAGGGATTATAATAAAATATTAGAAGAAGAAGGCACATTATTCAAACTACTAGAATGGAAGATCATTAGGAAAAAACACTCCACACTCAACAAAAGATAGCAAGGAAATTAAGAAATAACAATAAAGCATAGCAAATAGAAAACCCAAAGTAGACATCTGTTGGGATAAAGGTATAAAACAGTATTCATTTTATTTTTAATGGTTTAAAACAAAAATTGCTCAGATTAAATGAAAACGGAACAAAACAAAAAATATAAAATCAGAGTCAATAGAAAATGCCCTAACTAGTATGAAGAGACACAATTCATATCAATAGACACAGCAATACCTAGAACAATATAAGTCACAAATCTTCATGCACATAAGAATCTTTAAATTACTTTATAATTCAAAAAGTGACAACCACTAAAACGACAAATCTAAAACTTTGGCAAGATATTTATCACACCTTTCTCAAGAACCATAGATTAAATAGAGTAAAAACAAAGATAAGCATATCAAATATTTTGATAAGACATTTGAGTTGTGCACAGTAGTAAGTGGATATGCATTATTTCAAAACAAGTAAGGATTTCTCGCTTTTTAAAAAGCATCAAAGCACATTGAGAGACTAAGCATTTTTTTCATTCTTTTCAATTCACAATAATCCATTCATTTGCCAGATATTTACTGAGTATGTTTTAGGTGCTCACACTCTTTTCTCCCTGGGGTCCCTAAAGTGCAGTGACAGGTGACAAATGGCAAGCTAAAAAGATTGAAAAAATGTGATCTGATTTAAATTTCAAAAGCTCTATCTGCCATAATAGAGAGCCTTATAAAACATAAATTTAACTTATAAAAACTCCACAAATTTTTCTGAGTTATTTATATTAAACAGAAGACTAGAAAATTTAGCTTCTATCACTTAGCACACTGAGCTTAGGTCTCAGGCAAAAGATACAGTGCTTCTAACAATGTTTATTGTAAGAAAGAAAAAAAATAGATATGAAAAAATGTACTATCCTTGATTTACCTTTACAAATTAAATGAGAGAGTTAAACAATATTTCAAATAAATAGTTAAGGATAACTTATAGAAACTAATAAAAATCTCTACAGTGTTATATATACAAACCAAATATGTGTTTTAGAGGTATTTTTTTTTAGTTCTGTATACTATTGTTCTCTTCCTTGATGACTTTCAAATTTAATCCCTAAAAAACATATTACTTAATTGGCCTACTCCATCAAATATGGAAAAATATTATATTTGAAATATTTACCAATGAGGTTAATTGCTTATGTGGGTAAAAAAAGAGCTCTTTCAGAGAGCAACTTAAAAATATATTTTTTAATTTAAAATTACAAATAATAAATCAAATCCAATTCTTAATCTTTATCCTGGAGATGCATTAATAAATATGGAGACAGAGAAACAATGAAAAGAATTATCATTCTAACATGGTTTATAATAAAAAATTGGAAGCGATCTAAGTGCCTCTTAGTAAATAAATATTTACTCAAGTTATGGCATTTCTTATTATAGGACACTATACAATAGGTTGTAGTACTATGTAAGTTGATATTGGTGACCACGGAAGTGTCACAGTGGATAAACACCAAACTAGTACCAGCACGTCCATCTGGAAAGTCACCTGGTTTAGTAGCATAAGGTAGATTTAAAGGAGAGGGGAGAAAGGATTGAGGTTTTAGATTTAGGTTTATCTAGAACATTTCAATTTTTTTTAAAAAAGGACAATTCACTCACATGAATGATGCATTCACAGCTTGAAAGAAAATAAAATACTGAATTGTCAAAGTGTAGTTTCAAAGGTTAAAAACATGAATTTTATACACATATAGAATTGACACATCATATTGTTTTACTGAACTCATTAAGTAATGAAAAAAGCCAATAGCATGATAAAGCTGGTTTCACAAGAGTTTGAGAATTAAAATTTATATAGCCCTCAGGAAAGATAGATTTTAAGTATGCATATTAAGATGAGGTTGTTAAATTACATACATAACTAATTAATATTCCATGAAGAACTGAAACCATAACTTTTGGCATTATATTTCTACTGGGTAGAAATCAACAAATTAACAAGTGACTAGTTAAATAGCATAACCAAACACAGATACCTTCTCCTGGAGAATGAAACAATCCTTGGGTATGCTGTAATATAATGAACACTTGTGACACTAAAAGTGTATGCCACACCCTCTTTTTGCTTATTTCCAAATGTTCTATAACTTTCTTAATGAAGTGAAAAATCAAAAACAGTAAGAGAGGACACCCCACTGTTAAGAACAGTGGTTAAAGCATTTTAAACACATATTGGGAAAATTCCTGGAAAAACTGTAATGAAATTATTCAAATATATAGATGGTAGAAATGTAAAAATATCATTGTGGAATAAGGGAATCAAAATTTCCTGCACTTGGTATATAGCCCCTGATATTAGAACACCCTATGCAAATATTGGAGATGTAACAGAAAAAGATAAAAGTTTTCAAGTAAGACCAAGACCAAGACTGCCATTAACTGCATGTAGCTGATTATCCTTAGTTAATAAGGATCATTGCCATTATTGAATATATTCTGTATATTATTTTCAGCTTAAGTAATTTCATATTAGAAATAACTACATAGCAAATTCCCATAGAACATTTCACGCTTTGTGTGGTGTGTGTAACACATTTTTCTGCTATAATCAGACATTATAATTCTCTCTAGTTACATACAGATAAAGCTGAATAAACTCTAATTCCCAATCATAATCAAGATTCAGGTAACTACTGTGAGTTTTAAATAAGCAGAATAATGAATTAAAAAATTATACCATTCTTGGTTCATCATTCTTCATGCAGATGTAAAACATTTGTTTAAAAAAGTCATCTGATAATTCACATAAACAACTACTTTCAAATATTAAATTTAAATCAAGGTTAGCCTAGTGAGATACTTCCTTATACATTTTGATTGAACCCATTTCATCTTAATTACTTGAGATTTTTGTTTAATAGACTATCACACAAATAAAGGTTGATTGACTATGGAAAGAGACAGAAAAGAACCCTAGAGGACCCTAATAATAAGGAAATATTTGTGTCTTTACCTTTTGTGATCTTAGTTGAACTTTGTGGTATATTTTTCCTTTTTGTTGGGAATCTATCAAGGAAGCCAATTAATAAAATAGATCATTGGTTCTTGTCCTATAATTGAGGAAAACAAAAACTGAAACATACCACCTATGAGAGTTAATTGGAGAGTTTAGAACTTGTTATAGTGTTAAGTAACAAAGGTGATTCCTTCCCACTACTATTGGAAGACCAAAGTGAAAGGCCCTCTTAAAAAAAAAAGAGAGACTGTGTTTGGAAACTGTTTCTTTCAAGGAATGTAGGGCACGCATATTTATAGACTTTACATTTAAAAAGAGAACATGGATTTACATAAATTTGCACATGCTAGTAAGTATGTGAAACTAATTAGTAAACTGAAAACAATGTATTCAGGATTCACAATTCGGTCATTCAAAGAACTGAGGTCAACCAACATTTGCAAATTAGGGAATCTGACTCCACAAGGTATTTTTCCCAAAGCAGGGATCAATTTCAAAATGCTTTGCCTAAAGACAAAGGCTTCCAAGCTGATGACTCTGTAAAAACAAACGTCTATTTCCCCAATGTTAAAGTGAGAGTTCTCTAAATATTTTGAGTGTGCTTGGGCTGCTATCTTAATTGACTCCTTCTTGTCTTAAGCTGTATCATTCTGCTTGTAGCTGAGGAGGCTATCAAGTGAGCTCCCTTGGACTGATCAAATCCAAGATAGGAAACAGTTAGTGCTCTAAAAATGGCATGCAGCTTCACGAAGAGTCTTTAAAAATTGTCAGCTCTGCTTTTAAACCTTAGTGGTTTAAACTTTTTATAAAGGAATCTAAAATAAGAAAGTTTTCTGTTTTAAATAAGATAACCTATGAAGTTTTAAAAGGTGAAACATTTTGGGCATTATATTTTTCTTACCTGAGTTTCAAGGGAACCTGAATAAAAAGTGTCAGTAATCTCAAATCCATTTAAACTTGCTTCCTGGGATATTCTGATTTACAGAACTATGATCTGCCTGTGATGGATCATAGCTGATCAGGTAATTTACTGATAAACATATTTCAGAGGATTTTTCTTTCTATTTTCTGTTGATATCCTTATACTGTAATGGTATGGCCTTGCAGAGTCTAACCTGCTTCCCAACTTTCCTTTTATCAAGAAAAGTCTATTTTCTGGAAATACTACTCATCCTGTAGAACTAGCTTTGCTATTTATCAAACACCTGGACCCTGTCAACGAAATAAAGGGCTAAATATTCAGATAAAATACATTTAGTCATGCAGTCAATTTTTGAGTTCATGGCTACTCAATCGTTGGATATTTAAGATCATTAAAGTACTTGGCAAGGAACTTTACTAAAGGATTTTTTTCTTGATCTGGGATTTTAGCGAATGTTTTCTGATTTTCTGTTGATTTTTTTAAAATGGTTCTTTTACTGTCAAACATTGCACTTATGCCAATATACTCCATTCAAAACCTTCTAAAGGGCTTTACTCCTATAGGGGATAAAAAAGATTACTTGACCCTCTTAGGACCCTCCTAGAAAATTAAACTGATAGACACAAATTGTTAACAGGAGAAAAGCACACACATTTACTTAATATAAGTTTTACTTGACGTGAGAGACCTCATGAGGAAATCAAGGCCTGAAGAAAATGCTAAACCTGAGCATTTTTAAAACTAAGTTTTGTTAAAGGCTCAGAAGCAGCCAAAATAAAACCATTAAAACGCTGAAACAGTAATTGGTAAAAATTTATTGTGCACACCCTAAAAAGGCAGTTTGCAAACTCAGAGCACTCAAACCAAAACATGGAGTGAGGCCCAGAGGTATTCCATTACAAAGCAACTTATATAGTGAGAAAGCAGTGTCATCACAGTGATTGATAATGAAGCTAAATTAATGACAAAACTTTTTAAAAAAATTTTCTGCACAGGGAAACTTCAAAGATCATCCATTCGCCTTTTATTTTAACAGTTTGATGAAGAGTGGACAGCCCTGGAGAAATAAGATGGGTCAAGAGTATGAAGTAGGTATATAGTACACTAGGGGAAAATTAGAAAGATCTGTCTGCTTGGATTTTTCTTGGCATCTTTTTGTCTTCAGAGATAAGCATATGCTTTTCCTCAGACAAAGGGAGGGTACCTCTCACAGGAGGGTTTTATGACCTCTTTCAAGGAGGAGTGGCCAGGAGAGGGAAGGTCAGAGTGACCTTCTTGCTTCTGTCATTTTCTCCAATTCCTTTAGCTGAAAATCTTGAATATGCCACGGTGCCTGTTTGGTAGTATTGTGTCCTGACCACCATCACTGCCCAGGAAGTCCCCTCGCTGGCATTAGAGGGCCGCCATTCTCTGTCCCTAACTGTCTGTCTTTCTTTGTGACTTTACTTTGGGGTTTTCACTGTTTGAAAGATGTTTGTTGATTGTCCCATTTTCTAATTCTAACCCATTTTTTTTTAGTATACATTTCCCTGCACACTTTTCCTCCAAAAGATTTTCATGACTGTGTTATTTCATCTTAACTGCATTTCCAAGGCTCAGTTCACTTTTTTTCTTTTTAATAAATATCATCATTTAACCCATATTATTGCCTATAATAATAAAATCCCTCATTTGTTTTACATGTGTCATACCACTTTATTGATGAGGGACTGAGACAGAGAGATTAAAATTGCTCAAAGAGATAAGATGGGAATAATATTTTTCCCTCTCTATTTACAAAGCCCTTGATAATAATTACAATAAGCCGTACTGACTTCCTAAATAGCATTGATTCATTTTACCTTCACATATATGTTATGTTTATCATCTAATAAAATTGTTGTCTTGTTTATTAACATATGCATTTGTAAAATGCTTAACATATTTTCATGCTTCTTTTTGTTTCCTGAAATTTAGGTACAGAAAACTGAATAAAATACTAATACATTTCTTAACTCAGCTGCATTACAGTCATGTCAAGCTAATGGTACGTGCAATATAAAAAAATAGATAGGAAAATATTTGGGACATATAAATTTCCAAAGACTTGCTGATTTATTTTATCCTTAGATATGATTGGTTATAAAATTAACTATAAATTAAATATTTTCAAAAAAACACTTTGATAATAGCATACTTTTTTTTTCAATTTTAAGAATATTTGCCAATTAAATAGTGTCTTATAAAAATGGAAAGACAGGCCGGAATGGGAGTAAAAGGCAAAAAACTGTACTTGAACAACAATTTAAAAGAAAATGGAAAGACAAGACCCTGGCAGGGTAGCTCCTGTGGTTAGTGCATTGTCCCAATTTGCCAAGTTTGTGGATTTGATCCCAGGTCAAGGCACATACAAGGAACAACCAATGAATACATAAATAAGTAGAACAACAGTCAACACCTCTCACTCTCTTCCTCTAAAGTCAATAAATAAAAGAATAAAATAAAATAAAAATAGGAAAATAGTGATTAAGGGTGAAATTTTCACAGGTAAATTATGTCTAAAATTTACACCTGGAACTTATCCTTGATAGGAGGTGTCTAAATCTTTTCAATCAAGTCCCACTAGCTATCCATTTTGTTTACTTTTAGCAGAAAATATACAAACTAATTTAAGAATTATATACTACCAGTAAGGCATATGTTAAATGGCGGTAAAGTTTTCTTCCTTTCACACTAATAAAAGATTTAGAAATACCTTTACAATTTTCCATGACCCCTCAATAGATACTTCTGCTTATTCCTAGGGAGGCCACTGTGTGAGGTTACTAAATGGTTCTCCTAATAGGCTAATTTTTATCTTAAAGGAGTGTATTATTCAAAAAAAGCTAACTATGGTTAACAGTGAATCTGAAAATACATGAGAATTAACACAATATATTTTTCTAATTTATATCATAGTATGAGTGTTTGTCAGGTGGCCTACATAATAACTCCTAGATGTAGGTTCCTATCTCATTGTTCTGTCCTCTTCCACATCTTCTCATTTACACTAAGTACTCTACATTCAGTGGATAAATTAAGGGGGAAAGACATCCAGGAGATGGTCAAAGCCTGGAAGTAGCACATGTCCCTTGTTGCCATATCCCTTGGCAAGAATGAATTCACATCGTCACACCTACAAGCAAGGCAGGCTGAGAAATATGGTCCAGCTATAGAGGAAGAGGAGAAGGGAAGGGGTGATGAACACATGGCACTCTCTGCCACTGTGGAACTTCAGTGGCAAACTGTCCTCTATTCTTTTACTCATAATTGATGATGTGTAAAGCTATTACTGTGTCCTTGAATTTTGTCTGTCTCACTGCTCAAGTCAATGAGTAGAATGTTTTAGAGACAAGGCAGGATGTAAGTCTAGCCACAAAAAATTCCCCTCCACGTATGTTTCCCAGGACTTGTTAAACCAGACCCCAACTGCTATTCTTTACACTATAAAGTAAGTTTCTCATTAATTCTGTCCCATTAGCAGCTGACAGGCAATTTGACTGCTTGGAAAACACGCTGGGTTTTTATGACCCACATGTAAGTAATCATACCCAGCCATATGTAAAATCACAAGGCATAGGTGGATGGAACTAATACAGTTTTAACCAACAATATTTGAGATTATGCTTTAGAACTACCAGGTCCCTTTTAACATTTCAGAATTGTCCTATACAGTTGCACTGGGCTTTACTTTCCTGCGAGAAAGAGACATAGTTTTATTAAAATCATTCATTGCTTTCTGTCTTTCATCTTCTTGCAGACATTTCATTTTAGATCACTTCCTATGATATATTAGTGATATTTAATTCACATATAAACATCTTAGGAGCTATTTCAGAGAGGAATAAATTACATACAAATTTAGTTTCCTATTGTTGATAATGATATATGTTAATTATATATGTATACACATACACACAGAGTCAGTATACTATACAGTAAATGGTTAAGATGGTAAATTTTGTTATATGTGATGTATTACAATACAAAAAGAACACATGTTATCCCAAAATGAACTTACATAGTTGTTAAAAGACCTGGAATTCCCTTAGACATGTCACTGCTGTCACTACAAGCAGTGATTCTGAAGACTGCATAAAATAACATGTGCAGCCGGTCACAGTGTCCGCATGGACATCAAGGAACACCGAGTTCCGCATCACCTAGTGTATTGTGTTTCAAAAACAAAGGGTGAAATGCCACTGGATGATTCAAAACAAACACAATTGTGTATCATTAAAGTAATCATACCCCATTAGAAATTAAAGACTATTAAGCTTGACTTTTTTAAAATTGCCTAAATGAGTAGAATAAGGCACGGATTGGTAAAGCCACTTGAGAAAAACCTTAAAAGCTAAATCTTCAGACTCACAAATTCTTTCTATATTACATATAACTCTTTTTAACAATGAAACAAAACAAGAGTTAAGGTTTATATCTATAAAGGTTTATAGTTTTCCTATAAATATTTGTTTAATCACTGTATTTGTTGTTAGTGCTTTTCATTCTGCTAACTGGAATGTTAGCACAGTGGGATTTATAACAAACTCTAAGCTACTTCCAGATATGTTTGTGGTCCTCTCATGAAGTCGTTGAAGTTGAAAAATTGAGTAACTATTGAAAAGTACTAATAACAATTGATAACAAAACAGATCTGAAATGTAATCCTTCTCATTGTTAGAGCTCTGAGTAACAGATACAATTTGCATGGTCTCCCCTCTCAGTCACGCATTGCTTCTCTTTTCAGTCAATAAAAATACTGAATGTTACCATTGCACAAAAAAAATGTGTCTTACAGATTAATATTTTGATATCTTTACTTTTATTAAAGGATAGGGTTTTATTTTTGTCATTCATTATTTCAAATCTCTACAAAGAAAAAAGCTACTTTGAAGTTTCCTTAAAAAACAAGTAAGTACAAATATACACTGTCATTGTGAATATATAATCACATTGCTTATAAAAGGAAGGCAAGTCATGGGTTCAGTGCTTCAGCCCCAAAAGTGTCCTATTAGATTATAGAAGCCTCTGACCTAAGATCTTCCCCTATGGTAAGGCCTTGCCTCTAATTAAGAGATAGAAGATCAGCTTCAATTCAGAACTCTCTAAGGTTTTCTCTGCCTTTTTCTCTACTTTTAGAAAAACTCATAAAGAAACACTCTGAAGAAGGATGATACAATGCAAATGTGTATGTTTTCTGCAAGTAGAACTAAGGTTAAGATAGGTCATTGTCATTACAATCAAATATTTCAAAGATTACCTAATAAACAATTATTATGACCCCTTGAAAACTCCTAGGATAAATGTTAAGTAAAATCTGCCTGAACAGTTTCAAAGCTACCAGGTACATTTGGCAAGTGGAAATGTCTCCCCTCTTCTCAGATCTTCAGTACTAATACTATTTATTGAGCCTTTTGTTTTCTAATGTTCACAAAAGTTACAATATTAATAAATATATCAAGTGATTTATGAAAACAGGAAAAAGGGGAAAAAACCAGCCTGGGAAGCTAGAATTGCAAAATCTAGGGCAGTTGTTACTTATGCAGTTTTGGAAGTATTCAGTCCTTTCTCCTCATTTTTTTTATCCATCTCACTTATGAATAAATATTATCATCAGCAACAATAAAAACGGAAAAAAGAGAAGACAGAAGAAGAGGAAAGAAAAATAGCTAAAGGCAGCTCTTAAGATAGAATGGCTCACTAAATAATACATACTCAAATTAAGCACCTGAGAAAACAGACTGCATAGCTCCAAAATAATAGGTAATATTACCCCATAGTGCTGGAGCAGAGCAACACAAAGCTACAAAGCAAAGACAGTGGGCTTCACTATTGATAAATCTTATTGGGAGTATCAGTGTTATACACATTTATAATTTATAAATTGATTTAAGCACATGTAAATATTATAATATAGTATACATATAGACATATGGATAGTATACACATATGTATGCCTGGTATATATATAGATTGTAATTTCTTAGCACAACTGGAAGTTAGAGGCACTTTACACAGTAACTCCTTGAATAAACAACATAAACATGCACACATACACACTAATGTAACAAACAGTTCATGCTTGTTTTTAGACTAAATGCAGGAAATGCAGTCTGACATTTTTCCTGCTCTTTTCTATAATTTTTTAAAATGTTGATGGAGATCTACTAAATGACTTCATAGTTCATTAATGAGTTACTATGGTAGTTTGAAAAAATACATTTACACTCAGCAAATACATATTTTCCCTATTAAATCACTTTCAATTTATTATGAGATTATGAAGGAAAATATTGCTTGATATTGAAATGTTATGCAAAATAATTTATTGTTATTATTTTGACTATTCAAATTCTACCTAATTAAGATTTATCTCCATAGTTGGAAGTATTCTTTGCCCCAATAAAATTCAAAAACAGTACAATGGACTTTTTCCTTTCACTAGGCACTTAAAGATCTAGGTTTTAATAAATTAACAGGTGTACTTTCTTTTTTCTTTCTTCATTAGATTATAAGCTCTTGCCCTGGCTGGCATAGTTCAGTGGATTGAGCGTGGGCTGGGAACCAAAGCATCGCAGGTTTGATTCCCAGTCAGGGCACACGCCTGGGTTGCAGGTCATGGCCCCCAGCAACCGCACTTTGATGTCTCTCTCTTTCTCTCCCTCCCTTCCCTCTCTAAAAATAAATAAATAAAATCTTTTTAAAAATCTCCTATCTTAAAAAAAAGATTATAAGCTTTTTATTGTTTTATACACATTATATAACTGGATATTGTGTTCTTTATATTATTAACATAATGATTTCCATGTAAGCACTTGCCAAATATTTAGTGAAATCAATTTAGTAGGTAAGAAAAGAGCAGTGAGTAGACATACGGGTATTTCAGAAAATTTTGAGAAATAAGTGTGAATTTTAAAATATCAGAATTAGGATTTCAACTGTATATCAATTTCCACTTTCTCCATTTTAAGCACTTATTAAGCACCCCATATTAAGCACCTATAAAATATTTTATCTTTCAAGACTTTTAAAAGCTGTTTAATATGTGAACATACTTTTAAGTTCTTCTTTATGATCATTTAATGCTGTTTAACATGTCACATCATTGGTCCTACTCCTACACGATTCCCATGTATGCTCACAAATTTCAGTTTTTCTCTTCTTTCCCAGCCACGGTACACTTTCTCCTCCTCTCACTGGCGCTCTTTTACAGTCATTGTTCCCTCCTGCAATGTGGAGGTCTTCACTGGTACAGAATAGGTAGATCTATAATTGCCTACATATAATCAGCTTCTGATTTCCAAAGCAATGAAGTCTTTCAATGAAATACCATTTTGACACAAACTGGAAGATGATGGAATGTTTTAAGTAATCAAATATGTTCTGAATTGGCTTTGTGTGTTTGTTTTACTGACCTGTATTTACAGGAAGACTCTGTTACTATTTTGGTTAAATTGATTGATACAATTGATTCTCTCTGGGAGTCAAGCCAAGGGGGACCCTTAAGCTCTAACACACATAGTGTGCACACCACGCTGAACTCAATGAGCATCCAACCCTAAATGGCTGAAGGTGAGTTTTGAGAGAATTATGTCAGGTATTTCAAATAACAGAAATGAAAGACTTAGTAGGGATTAATATAAAACAAAACAAAACAAAAAATTGACCTTTGACTATGACCCAGGAGGAAAAAAAAACAACTATTTAGGGAAAAGTTGCAGTTAAATGCAAAACATTAAAGGAGTAGTGTGACATTATTTAAGGATTAACTAGGAAAAAAAAGAAATCCCTCTATTTCAAGTCAAAAGGGATTAATACAGGAAATAGTGTGCTTAAACACAATGGGAGTAACTGGAGAACTGAACATCTGGATGGGTTCTGAGTGGAGGTCCAGCTGTGGGCCAGAGAGAAGGATGTTACAGTGGTCACACAAAGATTGGGAACCTACAGAAAATTGAGGCTTACATCACAGAAGCTCAATCACACATGATTTTCAGGGGAAATAAATTGATTCAGAAACTAAATAAAATTCACATCTGTCCAAATACCTGCCACTTCTTTCAGAGGAAAAATAATGGTTTCTACCCCTGCCTCTGTCTTCTACATATCTATCTCATACATACATTTTAGTGTAACAGAACCTAAAACATACCAGGAATCGTGCAGAACACCGGGGCTGGAATTAGTGAAACCTAACTTGTTCAGTGGTGGGTAAGTCAACTGAGATGAGGCTGATCTGGGCTAACTTCAACTGAACAAGGCTGGATTCCAAATTTCTGGGAGAGCTCAGGCCTTTTCAATGAGTTAGACCATATAGGCAAGAGGCATGTTGGTGAAAACTCACAGAGTAGTAGCAAATATGTGGGGCCCTTCTTGGGATGGAATTTTAAGGGTAGCACCCAGAAATAAAGCAAGAATAAATCAGCTTTTAAGGAAGAGACACTAAAACTTGAGCTGTGGTGGTTTTATTAGAGGCCTTTTTATTAGAAAAACAGTGGCAAGATCTTGGACAGGTGTAAAATAATATGATGTGTTAGAATCATGGCTATGGTCTCATCCTTGTAGCTCGGCATACAGATTATTGGAAGTACCAACTCCTCTCTTATGACTGCAGTTACAAAACTCATTGAACTAATGATGTTACTCATTATCTTATCATGGTTACATGTAACTAAGGGAGCTGGAGTTCAAGTATTGCAGTTGGCCAAGATAGAGTGCTTTAACTATTGAAGAGTAGCTAGTTTACATGAAATCAACCCTTTTCCGGTTTTAAATGAGTTAACCTTTGCTGATTGTTTTTTCTACTTCAAATCTATATCCTTTTTACCTTCAGCCAAAAGCTCACTAATTTGTACAGTAATAGATTTTATTTTTATTACTTAATATTACAATCTTATCTTGTACAGAACTATGGATTCACATCTTTTGTCACGTAATTTTGTATCTCCCACTAGGGTAGGTAGAGTACATTCTCTTGGTCTCTAGATATTGGACTTGGCCATGTGACTTGCTTTGACCTGCAAAATGCTGGCAGATGTGATGTGAGCAGGAGCCTTAAATATGATTTACTCTCTGTGGTCTGATATTAAAGAGTGAAGGTATTAGCCAAAGAACATCTATGCTTGACCCATGGACATGGATGTGGGAATTGCCTGAAGGAACAGGGGGGTGCTGGGTGGAGGGTGCAAAAGGGGGAAATTAGGACAACTGTAATATCATAAACAATAATACATATTTAGTACATGTATATATTATATACATATAATATACAAAAAGAAGATCATGTTAAAGATTATCATACTAGCGCTTCAGCTTCATTTCAAAAAACTCACTGGAAGACCTGAGCCTTCCCAGAAAATTTGAAAACCAGGATTGTTTAGTTGAGGTTAGCCCAGATCAGCCTAATATCAACTGATTTACACACCAAAGGACATGTGAATGTGACAATGCTTATTTTTTATAGCCACTGAAATTTTTTATTGTCATTATTATTTTTTGTTACATAATAAAAGCTAATAGAGTTTTTCTTGGTTTCACTGGCTACTGTGGTATTTAATTATCTTCATTTTCTGCTTCCTCTGAATATGATAACATTAAAAAACATCTTTAGAGATGCCTTTGTGTATCAAGCTGAGTTCTTCCTGCTGCCATTGCATAGCAGCAACCCTATTTGCCCTTGATAATTAAGATCAATCACCTCAATCAGCAGAGTGATCTTTCGTTCTTTGCCTGTTGGTTCAGTGGCACGCAGAGTCAAGAAGGTGACATGTCGTCTAAATTTCTAGTCGAATGGCAGTATTGCTGTATGTACTGTGGAATCATTCATCTCTTGGTGATTACAATCTTTGTGGCAGAGAAAACAAGGGACAGTATATATTAACACACTCCTTGCATCCGTTGAGTTGACTTAAGGCTAAGGCCATGTCATTGTATTCTGGTCAATGCGAAGGTGAGTGGGAATGGATCACGTCTCCTCTGTACATGTTGGTGAGGGCATGTTTTCTTTACTGCTTTTCCTCCCTGTCTACAAAATTTTGGATAGCTAATTTGACTAAAATTAATTAACATAGTTACAATAAACCCTGAGCTGTACAAAGTTTTTGGGACAACAAGCAAAACATTATTGAGTGAGTTATACACTATAGCTTTACTGATTTCCATTCTTTGGCTTTCAGACAAACATTCTCTAGCTATAAGAGAAAGATCACCACATGGTGGTAACTGATTCAGACATATTAAGAATGACTCCCGGACTTCCAATGCTTTTCTCCCACTTAAGACAGTAACTGACTCTTCAATAAGATTATATCTATATTCTCCAGAACCAGTTACTCGTAAGTAAGGTTAAATGCTAAGGTCCCTACGTTTTCTGGGGTGAGATGATTTCTTCATTAATGTGGCTCTAAAATTAGTTTCTTGCACAGAAAGGAATAATTTTGTGTGTATGTATAAAACTATAATGATAAAGTAAGTCTATGGCTGTTAGTGCTAACAGTAGCTTTGCAGAAAGAAAAAGAAAATACACATCCAGAATAAGTTTCTTTCCTAGTGAGGAATAGAAATTTCCTGCATGATGGAAGGGGTCAAGTTAAATTAACTTGCCTTCCATGTGGCTGTCTGGTGACAATGTTTAGTAAGATGGTAATAGATAATCCAGTGCAAGTGCTAATTATCCCAATGCTACTATTCACTGGCCCTTAGTAGAAATTAATAGTTAATAAAATAAATGTAAAAGTTTATTCCATCTTGATTATCCAGTATTTATCTTGGGTAATCAAGATAATCAGGTTTATGTCCTTGGTGTATATTGTATTAACTGAATGTGGCAGAAATAGGATAGCTATTTCTAACCAGATCGCTTTCTTGCTAGGCATATATCTGGATAGATTATTGTGGCAAATTATATGTAAGATGACTGCAACAATATCTCCTATCTCTCCTCCTGTCATTCAAGGTGATCTTATGACCCTCTCATCTAAGAGGTGGTGTTCATTTCTTTACTCTTTTGAAACAGGGTAAGCCCTGTGACCAAAAGAATACAGCATTTTTATTTTGATGAGATCCCATTTGTTTATTCTTTCCTTCATGTCCCTTGCTCTAGGGTACATGTCAGTGAAAATGCATGGCTAAAGAAAACAGTATTAAAATAAAAAGAGAACCAACCATATGGGGAAACATATTTTCCATTGATACCTCAGACAAGGGTTTAATCTCCAAAATATATAAAGAACTCACATGACTCCACTCCAAGAAGACAAGCAACTCAATTAAAAAATGGGCAAAGGACTTGAACAGACACCTCTCCAAAGAGGACATACAGAGGATCCAGAGATACATGAAAAAATGCTCATTATTGCTAGCTATCAGAAAGATTCAGTTAAAACCACGATGAGATACCACTTCACACCAGTCAGAATGGCCATCATAAACAAAGTAACAAACAAGTGTTGGAGAGGTTGGGGAGAAAAGGGAACCCTAGTGCACTGTTGGTGGGATTGTAGACTGGTACAACCACTATGGAAAACAGTATGGAATTTTCTCAGAAAATGAAAAATGGATCTGCCTTTTGACCCAGCAATTCCACTGCTAGGATTATAGCCTAAAAACTCTGAAACACAATCGAAAAGAACCTATGCACCCCAATGTTAATAACAGCACAATTTATAATAGCCAAGTGTTGGAAGCAACCTAGGTGCCCATCAGTAAATGAATGGATCAAAATACTCTGGTACATTTACACAATGGAATTCTATGCAGCAGAAAGAAAGAAGGAGCTCCTACCCTTTGCAACAGCATAGATGGAGCTGGAAAGCATTATGCTAAGCGAAATAAGCCAGGTGGTGAAAGACAAATACCATGTGATCTCACCTTTGACAGGAACTTAAACAACAAAACAAACAAGCAAAATATAACCAAAGACACTGAAATAGAGAACAGGCTGACAGTGTCCAGAGGGGAGAGGGGAGGGAATTTCAGGGAAAAAGGGGAATGGTTTGAAGTAACAAGTATAAAGGACACATGGCCAATAACAAGGGCAGATGGAGATGGGAGGGAGGTGGGGAGGGCTGTGGGGATGGGCTGGGATGGAGGTAAGAGGCAGAAAATTTGAACAACAATTAAAATTAAAAAACAAACAAAAGAATACAGCAGAGGCTCATCTACTGATGGACACTTGGGCTATTTTCAGATCTTGGCTATTAAAAATAACACTTCAATGAACACGGGGATGCATAAATTCTTTCTGATTGGTGTTTAGGGATTCTCAGGATACATTCCCAGAAGTAGGATCACTGGGTCAAATGGCCATTCCAAGTTTAGTATTTTGAGGAAATTCCATAATGTTTTCCCCAGTGGCTGCACCAGTCTGTATTCCCACCAACAATGTACTAGGGTTCCCTGTATAGCATGGATTTGGAATCAGATGTATTTATTTGATTCATCAGTCACTATTGTGTGACATAGGGAAATTATTTATACTTTTTGTGAGATAATATGATTATAATGTATAATCGACTGTAATTAGAACCTATTAGTTACTCAACATACATCTATTAAGTTCTTTAAAAATAAATTTCAGTTTCTAAAAAGTTATTAGCACTCACAATCATAATAGTAGAAATCCTAGTTAACAGCTTGAGAACTCATAACTAATCTGAGAAATTCTGTTGACTTCGATTTTTCCTGTTTTTTGGCTTAATTCTTTCTGTTTATTGGTAGCAATTAGAGAATGAATTGATATAAAAATTGCTGCTTGTTTACCACTTCTGTAAACTGGAGAGAAAAGGAAGGGAAAAATCCAATATTTTACCATTAACTTAGCAAAAGGAGTATGATATTCTTCTTTATCAATGTAACAAGTAATTAAGTAGTTATATATCAACAAAAGGTCAGGCACTTTAGGGACGGTAATTGTCCTAAGAGTTGCATAGCTAGAGAGATTCACATTCCCCTGTCACACAAATTTTATAAGAAAAAAAGGCGAGAGTTCTAATTTGGGAAATATATTCTGGATTCTAGATACAAACTGGAAAAAGGTTATGTAAATAATGACATTTAGCTCAGATGATATATGCAGTTACGGGAGGTAGTTTTGAGATTAAAGAAATGTAATATTTGAGATTTCAAGGGGAAAAAGTAATGAATTATTATTGACAATTATTAAAATTACTGTAGATTCATAACAATTCTGTTTTAAACAACATTATGACAACTTTTCAAGCTTATAACAATTTAACAATTTAAATGATTATTATAAAGACTATAGCCAATTAAAAGTGTTACACACTCCGTATAACACAGAATCCAGCAACTTTTTTTTTTAGTTTGAAGTGATGGTATATTGCCAATAGTTTGTAAATCCACCTAAATAAAACATTTCAGCATTTTGTGTCATTTTATGTATAATTAGGGGAAAAAACACTTGCTTTTGATGTGTGGAGTCATGTAGAAACCATTTTATATGTGTGGTCTCTTAAAATATTTTAATTGGAAAGATACTTTACAAATTTAATATCTCTTCATCTTTGTTTCATAATTAACTTGAAAATGGGAGTCCATATGGCAGATGAGCAACATTTAATAAAAATAGCTGACTAGCTTGGCAAAAACAGCGATGTTATAGTGAAAGATCTGCACATTACATAATTCATGATTTTTATGGGAGACATAGGGTTAGTCATGAGAACTGTTTTGAGCTTAGAGCCTAACCAAGATATACCACCGTTTCAATAATGAATAATGCAGATAATATCTACCCTCCATTAACTGCATAGCAGAAAAAGCAGCTATCTAAAAAATCTCATTAGGAAAAAAAATTAAATATGATGAGCATCCAGCACCTTGATGGAGAATTTTGAAAGATTACTTTTTCCTGTTCTGGATTAATTTGTAAAAACAAGTTTGCTCATTTTCTAAAGGCCGTGGCAAACTAAAAGCTAATTAAACAAAATAATCCTTTTGCTCCCTCTTTTTGTATAAAGTGATATTTTATCATGAAATTATACACAGCGCCAATGATGCAGACCATCAACCTGATAAAGCTTTAAGAATAAATAAACGGAAAGCTCAAGCCTGGAAAAGATACAATGAGCCCAGCTCATTACAGTGTCGTTCTGCGCCCAGACTGAAGTTTGCACGGTGTCAGCACTTCCACAGTTCTCGCTTCTGTTGATTACGCGAATGAAATTATAAAGATTCATTTCGGATTCCAACTCACACTTAAACAAATAAAATGTACTTTTTATGGTCAGCTTTTTTGGTAATTGAAAATGTGAAGCCTTCTCTTCTTATAATAAATTGAAGAAAGCATGATTCTTCAGACCAAGAAAGAGGTTTTCCCCCCTTGCTCCAACCATGGCCTAAAGAAAACAAAATTTATTTTTTCTCTAAAAGTTTTTTTTTAATTTGTTGTGAAAAATGTCTTAACGTATTTAAAAAATGTGTGTGTGTAAAGAAGAAATTTTAAATCGCACATTGTCACTTGTCCAAAAATCTCTGTTGATATTTTTTGGTTCAGAAGTGCAGACATTACAGAGAAATATTTTTTTTAAAGAAAAACTTTTTCTCACCACATATCTTTTAAAAAAATAATACTGTTACATATGTATGTGTATATATATATTCATATTTTCAGGGAATTTCATATACACTTAAAGGGAATCATACTAGATGTATTAGTCCATATATTACATTTTAAATTTAAGTGCATATCATTCCCATTTTTGTATACCAGCATGGAGTTCTCTCTTATCTTGGATAAGTTTTAAGACCCACATGGATTCCTTAAACAGCAGTTGTACTAAGCCCAAATATATGTTTTTTTTCCTATACGTACATATCTATGATAAAATTTATTTTATAATTTATGCATACTAAGAAAACAACAAACAATAATAAAATAGAAAATGACAATAATGCACTGTAATAAAAATTGTGTATATGTGCTCTCTTTTTCTCTCAGTATTTTTTATGTTTTTTTTTTTCAGTTGAAACTTATTCCTGAAACCAACTCTTACTAAAGTGGCTTGGTATCAGCTGTTTCAGGGGACCCCTTGCTGAACTCTTCATATTTGTCTCAAAGCTTTCTTGTACAACACGATGCCATTAATTCAAACATGTTTCTGTTCGTCTCAGACATCCACGAAGTTTACACCTTTCCCATCTTAACTAACCATTTCTTGTGCACTGTGGCCATAACATCTGCAGTATGAGGTTCAGCAGTAAAGCTAGCATGGATTTCTTTTTCCTTCTTCACAATTTCATGCATAGAAAATTTGGTTTTATCATAGAGCTTAGCAACCTCGGTATAATACATATTTTTTTCTTTCCTTATTAAGTCAAGTACTTTCACCTTTACACTTACAAGACATACTTTGTGGCTTCTCTTTGGCATATCCAAACTGCCAGCATCACTACTCCTGTACTTTTGGTCTATTATTATTAGGTCAAGAACTTCCACCTTTTCACATAAAGGACATACTTTATGACATCTGTTTGGCATATCCGAATTGCCAGTATCACTAATGTTTTATTACTTTCAGTCCATTCTTACGTAAAATCAGGGTTAATTGAAACATAAATACTTACAATAATGCGACAGTTGATCTGATAACTGAGATGGCTACTAAGTGATTAATGGGCAGGTGGCATATACATTGTGGACACACTGGAAAAGGGGATGATTCTTGTGACTCTTGTCCTGGGTAGGGTGGTCAGGATGGTGTGAGATTTCACTACGATACTCAGAAGAATGCGCAATTTAAAACTCATGAATTGTGTATTTCCAGAATTTTTTATGTATCATTTTCAGATCACAGTTGACCACAGTAAGTGAAACTGCAAAAAGCAAAACTACGGATAAGGGAGAACTGCCTTATCCATTACACACATACACACACACACACACACACATACATGCTTGCGGATTCTTTTCTATTATATAGATATCACACTACCTTCTAACTAGAATAACTAAGATGAGAACTCTTCAGTTAGTTACACTTATTGTGTCAAAGAACATTATCTTCTTTGTTTACCTTGTTCTCATCAGTCTCAAAAATATTCCTGTTTTATAGGTGAAGTTCAATAAGTATTCCATGTTGCTAATAAACACACTTATATAATTTGAATGAATGCTAATAAGTTTCTAGTAGTGCAATTTATGTTCATTGCTATATACAGTACATTTTAATTTTCATGGTTATTGCCAAAATTTCCTCCAAATAGTTGGCTCCAATATTATTTGAAAGTGTATTTTCTATGCTTTTTCACAAGCACTGAATACTATCAGACATTTACATACTTCTGTATCTATTTGACACAAAATAAGATAATATCTGACTTTCATATGCATTTCTTAAATTATAAATGAGAAAGAAATATTTTCTAAAGTTTACCGATAATTTTTAATCATTTTTTATTCAGTTTCTCTGGCAAACTACTTTTCTTGTTATTTTTTATGAATCCATTGTAAATTAAAGCAATTTGCTCTTTGTCACCTTTTCTCTGATGAGCCTTTTTTTCCTGTTTATCTCATTCCAATATTTATGTTTTCTCCTCTTCATGGAGTATAGTATTAAGCTGCATTTCTTTCTACTACAGATTTTATTTGTTATGAAACATACATTAATTTTCATGGAAAGCAGTCTTCTAGGTGCTTGGGACCCTTCACTGAACAAAATGGATGCCCATCCTTCTGCAAAAATATTTATTGTATTAACAATTATGTGTGTTGATATCAGGCATAACATGGGGAATCCAGCCTAATTTTTCCCCCCAAGTGGGTAGCTGTCTTTCAAGAAAATCTACTAAATTATTCCCATTAATTATAAATATCTTTTAAACCATAAATTACATGTATTTGGATCATTTTATAGCTCCCTGTTGTGCCTCACAATTCAGTGATATGAAATCTAGTAAATTCAAAATGTGTTTTAATATATAGAGGTGGTAGTCTTCCATGTTTATAAATTTAATTTTTTTAAGATTTTCTTGTTTACGTTAGTATTCACTGTCTAAATAAACCTCATTATTATTGTTTTTATTCCCCTCAAACATATAAAAGTTAATTTACTATTTTTATTACTATTAGCAAAAACTGGCACTTTAAAACAACAGAAATTTATTCACTCTTAATTTAGGAGTATAGAAGTTAAAAATACTCATGTCACTGGGGTTTCTTCCTTCTAAAAGCTCCAAGGCAGAATCTGAGCCTTGCCTGTCTTCTAGTTTCTGGTGGTTGCTGGCAATCCTTGGCTTGTAGCTGCATTGCTCCAAGCTATGATTATGTTATCACATCACCTTCTCTCTGCATCTTCACATGGTTCACTTGCACAAAAATAGCAGTTATGAGATTTATGGCCCTTCCAGATTCACAATGACTCATTTTAACTAACAATACCTGAAAAGATACTATTTTAATGCGATCACATTCTAAGGTTCCAGATGGGCATAAATTTTGGAAAAGGCCCAATTCAACCTAGTACACTGGGCATTTTAGTAAAGTTTCTCCTTATTTCTTACAGTCTTTCAGTGTCTTTTCTTTGGTTTTCTGGAAATACAACATATAAGAAAAATGGTAAATTCACTAACTAAATTCTAATATTTATTTCCATTACTTCACGTGTAGAGCTTGAAGACTGTAAAACACAGGCAGGCATAGCAAACATCGATGCCTAGTTCTCACTTTAATTGAAGCTTCATCACAAAGAAATTAACCAGTTGGGAGAGATTGTTCTGATTTTATTCTACCCTTTCTAACCAAGCTTTCCTGCAGTTGCAGTGAAATTCTTAGCATGGCATGCCACACCTGATGTGACACTAATTCACTTCCCCAGCATTTTCTCACCTCACTCTCCCCGTCAGCCTGTGAATTCCTTCTACAGTTTTACTTTCAGTTTCTTAAATGACTACTACATGCTACGTGCACATACAGCGTGTTCCTCACTTATAGTAGGCTCTTCTTTCTTCCTGACCTCTCACAATACTCTTCAACTACCCAGTACACCAGATTCAATTGCCATTAACACTTCATCAAAAAAACAACCATGACTTCTCAAACTAAGATATTTTCTCCATTATTCACTTGTGTACTATTACCATACACATTTAAAAATAGACTTTATATAAAGAACTCATGTAACTCAATACCAGGAAGAGAAATAAATCAATTAAAAAATGGGCAAAGAATCTGAATAGACACTTCTCCAAGGAGGACACACAGGTGGTTCATAGACATGAAAAAATGCTCAACATCACTAGCCATCAGAGAGATGAAAATTAAAAGCACAATGAAATATCACCTCACACCTGTTAGAATGGCTATCATTAATAAACCAACAAACAACGAGTGCTGATGAAAATGTGGAGAAAAGGGAACCCTAGTTCCCGCTGTTAGTGGGAATGCAGACTGGTGCAGCCACTGTGGAAATCAGTATGTAGTTTCCTCAAAAAACTAAAAATGAACTGTCTTTTGACCCAGGGATTCTACTGCTGGGAATATACCCTAAGAATCCTGAAACACCAATCCAAAAGAAAATATGCACCCCAGTGTTCACAGCAGCACAGTTTCCATAGCCATGATTTGGAAACAGCCTAAGTGCCCATCATCAGTAGATGAGTGTATAAAAAAAGCTGTGGTATATCCACACAAAGGAATACTACACAACAGAAAGAAGGAAGGGATTTCTACCTTTCACGACAGTTCCATGGATGGAACTGGAGAATATTATGCTAAGTTAAATAAGCCAGGCAGAGAAAGATAAATACAATATGATCTCACCTAAAAGAGGAACCCCATGAGCAAAATTAATTAATGAGAAAAAGAGAACTAGACACATAGAATCATGGAACAGACTGACAGTTGTAAGAGGGAGGTGGGCAGTGGGGATGGATTGAAGGAAGGTGAAGGGATTGGTCAAAGACAAGATATGATGGACCCATGGACAAGGACAATGGTAAGGGGATATATTACGGAAGTAGGGGGTGGGCTGGGTGGAGAGGGACAAAGGGGGAATAAGTGCGACAACTGTAATAGCATAAACAAAATATTTTTAAAAGGATAATGAAAAGTTAGAAAAAGATATATCCATCTAATACAAACCAAAAATAAATATATTGTTATGGTGGAAAAAGTAGACTTTGTTGTGATATAATATACATTTAGTAAAATTTACCCATGTTAGAGTATAATCCTGAGTTTTGACAGATTTACATACACCTGTAAAACAATCAATGGATCAATTTATAGAACAAGTCCACACCCTAGAAATTTTCATTATGCTTCTTTTTAGTGAATGCTACCTCCCTGACCCAGAATAATATGAGTTTGCATTAGAGTACAATAGATTAGAACTTTCTTTTCTATAATTTTATGCAAATAGTCCCCATTTTATGTGTAGCTTCTTTAAAATTTCCTGCAATTTATTCATGTTGCTGTGTTTATCAACTACCTGTTCCTTTCTAATGCTGAGAAATGTATCATTTTATTGATACACCACAATTCATTTATTCATTTAGTAACTGAGGAACATTTACAGTGTTTCTAATTTATGTATGTTATAAAAATTGTTGCCAAAATATTCATGCATAAATCTTTGTGTGGACACAGCTTTCCATTTCTCTTGAAAAATTTTGAATTAATGTGTCATATGTTATATTTTTCAAAATATAAGAAAATATCAAACTGTTTTACAAACTTGTTACATTATTTTACATTCCTACCAACTCTATATTACAGGTCCAGATAATACTGTATACTTTTTGATCATAGAAATTAGAACAATCTATAATGATATATTTTCATGTATAAGTGTTATTTAACCTAGTACAGTCCCAGACAAGTCATAGCTTATAATATTTGCTAATATAGGTTCTATATTAGCAACTGAATCTAAATATTGATTCAAAAGTTGATGTGAGAATGTTTCCAGATTTGAAAAATAATAATAATAATGTAATCTCATAAATTTGATATTTTACACAGCTGGCAACTAAAGAATCCAGGTCTTGACTAAACTGCATTTCTAAGCCAAATTTGTGGCTTCAAATGTTAATGTAAGGATATTTGATTGTATATTTAGTGTACATAGTACTGTTTGTGCAGCAAACCCCTATTTTCTTTCGGCTATAACATATACTTCCAAATGCAAAGATAACCATGACCAACAAATATGTTGATTTCAAAATTGAAAAATTATATGGATATTTCAAGAATAATAACCATGAAACTGCCAGCTAAAGAACATTAAAATACTTATAATTATGTCATTTTATGGGAAATTTTCCTGACAACAATATCAAATTCACTAATGAAACTACTACTTTCTAACTGATTTTGAGACGTGTATGTGAAAACTGCTAACTAGTGATGTTAGAGCCATCATTCCCCTGAAAGCTTCTTTAGTGTAACTGCCTTTTTCAACATATCAGCTTTCTTAGGGGAAAAAAGAGCAAATGTTTATTGAGTAGAACTGTGTTTTACATGATGTTTTTTTATACCCATGGCAACACCGAACAATTCACAAAGTGACTTACTGAATAAAAATAACCATGGTTATCTGCTTAGTCACAAGACAGAAACAGCATTAGGCATTATGAAAAATGTGTTTGAAGACATGAAGCACTTTAAGAATGCTTAAATCATTAATAATGCTATCAGGAGCTACTTTATTAAGTATGTGGCATGGCATGGGTATTACTCACATTACTTGTCTATGCACCATGAGATCTTGAATGCTTGCCTAGAGAATCATCATAAACTATCATCAATTTACTGACTTATAGTAGGGCCAGTTCTTAAAACAATACAGAAATTTTATTTCCCTTTATTTTGAAATCTCTAATAGACATGAATTCATGCTTTTATATAAACTCCAAAAAAGGCAAATAGAACTCCAACAGAATGCCAACATTCCTTGTAGTTTGGTGTGTGTGTGTAATATTTGCTACCTTTCTAATTAGTGCTTTTGAAGAGAACTATTATCTTTATAATTTTACACTATTACTACAAAGGGTATTTAGTAATCTAAATGTTTTAGTACACATGTTAAAGAGATGATTCTGATTAATAACAATGATAGAATTTGACAGATTATATACAGTTACATTCACAAAATATTGAAAATTGATAGCCAATCGGTAACCCATGGGTTTTATATATTATTCCAAGAAATCACATACTCATTATTTAGATTCAGCAGTCTATGCCTATACAGAGAAAGATGAAAATTTGTGTACTTACTATTTTTAAAAGTTGCTTTCTCCCTCATGAGGCCCTTTTGTCCTCTTTTGGAATGGAACACCAGATGAAAAGCAACCAGTGGGTGAAATGTGAACACCCAACTTTCTGAAGACTACATTTATACACAGACCTTCTGGGATATTGTAAATTCAAGATAAAACTTGTGAAAAGTTCAAGCAGGTTTTTTCTTCATGTAATTTTTTATATTATCAGATGCACCAAAGAGACTTTTTCATTTGAAGATGTATTTTTTTTTTAAATCCTCACCCGAGGACATGTTCATTGATTTTAGAGGGAGTGTAAGGAAGAGAGAAAGAGAGAGAGAAATGTTGATGTGAGAGAGAAACATCAATCAGCTGCCTCCTGTACACACCCTGACCCAGGATGAACCCACAGCCTGGGCGTGTGCTCTATGGGGAATCACACCCGCAACTTTTTGGTATTTGAGATGATGCTCCAACAAACTGAGCTACTGCACAAGGGCTGAAGATGTATTTTTCTTATGACTTGCTAATTTACTGTCTTCAGCAAGTACAAAAGAAAAATGCTTTGTAGTTATAAAATAGTTAAGAAAAATGCCCTGGCTGGCGTAGCTCAGTGGATTGAGCGCGGGCTGCGAACCAGGCATCGCAGGTTCGATTCCCAGTCAGGGCACATGCCTAGGTTGCAGGCCATGTCCCCCAGCAACCGCACATTGATGTTTCTTTCTCTCTCTCCCTCTCCCTTCCCTCTCTAAAAATAAATAAATAAAATCTTTAAAAAAATAGTTAAGAAAATAAAGACGGGTAAGTTAACAGGACCAAAGCATGTAGGAGATACAAAAGGAATTAGTCTGGAAAAAAGGAGAGTATCCAATTTGAAAATGGTAGTGACAATGGTGGTTATGTATAGTTTGCCAGTGAAACTCCAATGACCTTCACATTTAGTATGAGTTTTCTTTTACAAAGATCCATGTGTACTGAGATCCATTACATTGTGATAGAGCTGCATTTAACGGTGTATTGTTAAAAGCAATAAGCTACCTCTCTCAGGAGTCTTCAAAAATGTTGAATAGTATGTCTGTTGTTTTCAGGTAAATATTATTGAGGTTAGATATAAAACAGTTTTCCAAATATGGAACCAGTTTTTACATCTTTTAATACATGAAAAATCAATTTAATAACCCACACTCCTTCTTTATAAAACAAATTCTAAGGCCGTGTTGGAAGTGTTAGCACTTTAATGGTAATTCTTTTCTGGATAAGGTCATTCTGATCACTTTTTAGGAGGCATATGCTATTAAACTGTAGAATACGGTCATATTGTACATCCAATGCAATGATTGATCAGCAAAAACTTAACAGCTTTTGGATCAGGATGGGAGGGAAACATTGTTGATCCAGGAAAACTGGTAAGGTCAAATCAGGCGAGATTCTTGAGGGCAGAAATTTTGTATGAATCAAATGGCAGGTAAATGAACGCACCAGGTAAATGCTGTTGAGTGAATGGTGATGAGACTGATACACTAAAAATAACAGACTCACATAATTGTCACTAATATAAAATCTCTTAGATATTTTCTCTCTGTTTGCAACATTGTTTCTCATATTACAGCATATTTCTCTCACTTCCTCAACTATGCAATTGCACTATAAATTATCCCCATTTGCAGTTCAGTGAATATGTCTTTTTTATTACTTACCCTTAAGCCATATTAAATTCTTGAGTATATGGATTTTTATATTTTTATGTTGTTTCCCAGAAGCATGAACTGTATGCTTAAATGAGCACACTTATAATAAATATTTTTGATTATAAATACCAGCATCTGGCTTTTAGAAAGAATAGAAAAATCACCTCAACAGTTCAAAGTCTGCTGTTAAACATGAAAAGTGAATCAATTTTTGCTATGGCACCCCACCTTTCTCTCCCCATAATAGCTAATTTTCCTAGAGCTCTGAAATTATTTCAATTCACTAATAAGGATTAATTTAAATACTACTACACATCTTGTAGTATACACAAGGACATCACAAAGACATGTTTCAATCTAGCTATAGAAAAAAAAAGAGACTATCTACATAAAAATATTTCATCAGGGGTTTCTTCACCTCTCACCTCAATTTCCCTGGGACTTCTTATGTATCACCGGTGAATGGGAATTCTTAAAGCAAAACTCCAGTCAGAACAACTCCCTGATCAAAGATCTTCAAGGTTTATATTGAATGCAAATCCACTTTAATGTAAGGATCTCCAATGGGGATTAATACCTTCATGAATACATCTAACATATTTTCTATAGAATTTCCTTCTTTTTCCTATACATAGCTATGATATAGATTAGCTAGGATTTCCTTGTTTTTCCAAAGTTCTCAGTAAAATTTTCTTTCTCTGCTTAATTCTTATATTTCCCCCCATCTCTTTTTGCTATATGCCTTATGTCTTTATCACTTACACTAAAAACCTTAGCTAACCATTCAAAGCTCTTCAAAAACATGTGTTTTTTTGAAGTCTTCACTTTCTTAAAATGAATATATTAGTTCCTTAATTTGACCTCCAATACCATTTTTCTTATAATCACATTTTTCTGTTTGTAAAATTATTTTATTAACCATACAAGGTTATATTCTTTTTTCTAGAGCATAAGAGATCAAAATATTATATTTGTTCTTGAATTAATTAATCAGATGATGTATAAAATGTGAAATATCAAATTAAAGGTCCAGTCAGTAAGAAACATGATTACTAAATAAAAGAAAAGCAACATTTCTTCAAGACAAAATTGTTACACACAAAGTAAGTTCTCACATGCTCCTTCAACAATGTAGAAATTGTTACTACAATACAACAATTGAATCATTATTGCTAGAAATTTTGGAAAAGTATATTTCAGTAAGTTAAAAACCAATTATACAAAATTATGAAGAAAACAAAAGAAATATTTGTGTGATAATAATAACATTGCTTCTATTTGAATGTGGGGGAAGAAATGGGCAATTGTCAAATATTTGCTGAGTAGGTGTCATATTTTTTACATCATTGAGTTGAATTTAATTGTCTTCTGAATAAAAAAAAATGCATAGAATGGAGCAAAGATGGCACATTGCCAAACCAGGAAATGTGTTTTGAAGAAGAGTCAATATTGTGATATGCTCTTTTAAGAAGAGTTAACTGCTGAGAACAATGACTTATTTCTTTGATCTCATATAAAAGAAGTATGGAGATGAGTGTTCACATGAATTGTGAAGGACGGAGTCTTATTCTTTTGGCTGCTCCACATTCTTTAGATTCCAAATCATGATCCACTGTGGCTGTCAGAACTCTAACAATTAACTGTGTATTACAGCCAACACCCAAGAGGAAAACAATGAAGCAAGGTATGATCTTTCCTTTGAAAAAAAAGTGTTGAGAAATATCTTAAGACATTTCTTATTAAATCCCATTGGCTATGTCCAATGAGAGAATAAGTGCTACGTCCATTAACAATTAAAATGAAATTAAGACATGTTTTAATTCTAGGCTGCCGTGTGCCTAACTAAAATTCAGGAATTTTCTTACTATGAAAAGAGAGAGAACATATATTATGGTATATCTTGCAGGCTGTCAGAAAAAGCCATTGGGTTTTATAAGAAGATATCTTTTAAGATCTTTGTGAGTACATTTTTGTGAAGATATTAGAGAAGATATAGTTGGGAAAATGAGATATTGCATTTTTAATCAACAACGGCATTTGCCTATGAGAGATGAAAACTAGAAGGGTTTCTCGGAGGATTTGAGGGTTAAGGGACAGGAAGAGGACAGACTCTTTGAAGGAAGAGCATTGGAACATGAGATGTAGTTGGGAACTTGGGATGGGAGATGAGAAATAGCTCCTGAAGGTAAGTTTGAAAGGACATGCGTGTAGACTAAAGGGGATTCAAAAGGAGAAGGATTGTAACTTGATAGATTCTATCAGATAGCCAGGACCTTCTCAGTGTAACAGAAATACAAGTCATGGATAATAAGTAAGGGAAAATGGAAGTAGGATAGTTCAGAAGGTAAATGGATAATGTTTGAAATAACAAGTACAGGAATTTCTGAAGTAGCTCTCTAACTAAAGTCAAATTTAAGAGCATTCTTCTGAGTATCCCCGGCTCTGCTGGGTAAGAATTACTTTATCTTTGAAGCGAATCTCCTATAATCTTTAAAGAAAACTCCTAAATCCATTAAAAGAGTACTTTATCAAAGATTTTACCTCACTTGGGTTGCCTGGATATTGCACCTCTCAAGGAAATAAGTTGTCTTAGTACTCATAGTAAAGATGTATGGTTTACAAAACTGCAATTGACTTCATACAGGCACAGTTATTGTTAAATTATGGATTTCTCAAAAAAAAATTCTCTTCTTCAAAATCTTGTTGTCAGAGACAAATTCTTAGCTGGTTTTGGAATGTAATGTTGGCTTCCCAAGCAGAAAGTTAGTTCAGAAAGTGCTGAAAATTCATCACCAGCTTTTTCAGTGAAACTATAAGTAACAGCTATATTGTGTCTTGGGAAAACAAACACAATTTCACAACTTTATTAAACTTTTTTTCTTGAACTGTTGTGTAAGTCACCTGTAGACTAAACCTTATAACTCATGTTTTATCCTTAGCACACAAGGAGGAAGCTAATTGGTTACTCTGACTGTGTATCTCTCAAAAATTGTCAACACAAACTATGTTTCAGTTAGGGTGAGAAAGTTTCTAAAAATATAGGTAACAATATGCTGATTGAATTAATTTAGATGAGGTTAAGTTCTAATTTTTAAATAACATTTTTCCAATTGTATTATCTGATCACTCGCTAATTGTTTATAAAACAGAAATCCGATCTATTATAATGTGTATCATTCTGCAGATATCAATACAAGTATTTCCTTAAATAACCTTTCCCAAAAAGGGTGAATACAGATGCTTCTCAAATTACTATGAAGACATGCCCTGATAAACCCAGCATAAGCTGAAAATACATTTAATACTCCTAACCTACCGAACATCATAGCTTAGCCTACCCTACCTGAAACATGCTCAGAACAATTACATCTGTGTACAGTTGGGCATAACCATTGATGTCACTGCTCAGTATTATAAAGAAGTATCATATCACTCATATTACTAGCCGCAAAAAAGTTCAAAATTCAAAATTCAAAGTACATTTTCTACTGAGTATGTATCACTTTAGCACCATCATAAAATCAAAAAATCATAAGTCAAATCATCATAAATTGGGGACTGTGTATATTGTTGAAACAAAAAAAATGTTTTATTTTAAAATTAGTCAAAACACCTGAGAAATAGCTCTTCAGTTGGGAAAGATATATAAGTGAATAAATCACCTTGTCCACTTAAAAATCAAGTTATCACCAGAATGCCTTATTTCCCAGATTCAGTTTATCATTACATTAAAAAAATAACACAAGAACAGAGTAAAAGGGATGGAAGAAAGGACAAAGGGAGATACGATTATAATTACAAAACCCCAAGCAATACAACTTTTTTAAAAGATTTTATTTATTTATTTTTAGACAAAGGAAAGGAAGGAGAAACATCAATGTGTGATTAACTCTCACATGCCCCCTACTGGGGACCTGGCCCTCACCCAAGTCATGTGCCCTAGACTGAGAATCAAACTGAGAATCAAACTGAGATACTTCAGTTGTCAGACCAACACTCAATCAATCCACTGAGCCACACGAGCCAGGGCACAACTTGCTTGTATAGGTTATCTTTCCACTTACCCACTCCAACTTACATATGAGACTACTAGACAACAAAGGTCCCTTAAATTCCCTTTATATATTTTTCTTTTTAATTTAATGTAATTACATCCACTATATACAAGGTAGGACAGAAGTATATTTACAGTTGTCCATATGGAAAATAATATAATATCCAACAAATAATATACAATAATAAACTCTGAGTTTCATGCACTTACAACTCTGTACCTATTTTTGCCACACCCTGTATTTTTTTCCAATATCTCAGCAAATCTAACAAAAAGAACTCCATTTATTAAAGTCGATGGGAATAAATAACTGGCTTTCTTCGGCTTCATACAAAAAGATGTAGTCAGCACAATACATCATAAACCCATCGAAGGTTCATTCAGGATGAATTTGGAGGAACTGACCTAGAGGAGGACGGCAGCTAGCTGTGTGTGGAAGAGACGGGAATCAAGATTCATTTGAAATAGCAAGAGGAGGTGAAAGGAAATAGCTGATAGACTTTTGTTTGCAATGTGCTCCATGGTCTTCGAAGGGCCATTACTTTATTATAGAACTGATGGTTCCATTTTCAGCTTCTTTGGTTGCTGTAGAGACTTATGTTAGAAAGTGATAGAGGGACTCGTGGTCAGTTTGCTGGATAGGCAGCAAAGTTTTGGCATGGTAATTACTAAGAAAAAGACAATAATCAAGAGAATGATTATTTTACATTATTTTGGAACTCCAAAAAGAATTCGGTTTAGATACATCACTGAATTAACAGTAAAGCAACAATTTCAGAATTCATTCTTCCTTTATAGCAAATATCACATTGAATTGTAATTCTTTACTTACATTTCTGTCTTTCTCACTTAGACTTTGAGATCTTCAGAGAAAATAATGTGCACTTTGCACCTTTTGTACCCAGGCTGATATAAAAATGTTTGTCAAAAATGTTGTGCCATAAACTATCCTAGCTATGTTTACCATGCTATCTTTTACTTTGTTTTACATGTAGGCCATTTTCCCTATAATTTGCAATTTTTAATAAGATTTTACTTATGTTGAATTTAACTATAAATATTTTATGAGAGTAATTAACAACTATATAATGTATACAGCAGGAATAAAATGATGATAATAAATATAAAAGCTGCTTATGAAGAATAGTATACAGATGAGTCCACCCAGGTCAGTGCAGTGGCAGAACATGAATGGTCTTCAAATCCTTGAAGGGCAGCATTACAGAGAAGCATGGAGTCTGTGTCTCTGGTCAGAAGACACAAGAACACAGAGTTCAGATCAATGTGACAGCTGTCCAAATGTGGAACAGTTGCGTTTTAAGGTGTGAAATTCTTCCCCGAATGGGGTACAATAAAGACCAGAGTTTTCACTTTTCTTGAGAACATTCCTTCCTGAATGGGAGAGTCTGTTGATTTCCATGCCCATACTTCTTAGCTATAATAATTACTTCATCACTTGCTCAATGGTCAGCCACTTCATGGTAATGCCACATCTCAGACACAGACATGTAACAAGCTAACACATTATGCAATATGTACTTTTCATAACTGTTGTGCTAGGTTTAGGGTGAATTTGGAGATTAATAAAGATACTTTATTGAAGATTCATTAATGGTTTGAAGAGCAGGGGAAAGGAAAGGATCACATATTTTTGATGCAAGTACACTATATGTGAACTAGTCCTTTTTTTTCTCTTGTGAATACCATGTTTGCCAAAAATATAGTTGTTTCATGAATTTAGATGGAAAACATACATATCTGTTCTTTGTAGACTTCCTGTATTTTTCTATGTTTTATTCTCAGGTAAGAAAACTCTTGTTAGAATCTTGTTGTAAGGAAGGACTTTTGACTAATTAGACAATCTGAGCATGCTGTATAAGGAATCAGAGTCCACTTCCATACAGAACCAATGAGCTTTCTAGAATCTGACACTGACATGAAACAATGGAAGGTAATTCAATCAAGGTATGCAAAAAGTATGGAAAAATTAGGGCAACAAAAGCAGTACAACTTTATTTGATGAGTGACAAGTTATTTGATTAGAAAAGCCAAACCTATTATTTTACGCATACACTTTGTGTTTCTCAGATCAGTATTTTCCACAATATTTTAATGAATTCTTTTTTTTTCAATCCTTACCAGAGAGAGAGAGAAACACCTATGTGAGGAAGAAACATCAATCAGTTGTGCCCCGAATGCAACCTGACCAGGGATCTCACCCACATCCTAGGTGTGTGCCCTGACCAGGACCAACCCACAGTCTTTTGGTGTACAGGCCGACTTCCAATCATATGAGCAACCCAACCAGGACTAATGAATTCTTCACTGTACAAAACTCTCTCCCAATTCCTGCTGCACTTTATAGAAGCTTCTAAATCCCTGCTACCACTCACTGACTGTATGCTGATACAACTCAGATCTGAGCTGAGAATGTAACCCTACTTACCCCCAATAAATTAAGCCCAATGCCTACTAGTTATGTAGTTTCATAGTTGCATATGTTTCTTATCATGATTTGTAAATATATGCATTTATAATTGGTATTATTTACTTATAATTAATTTATGAATTATTGGTTTTCTGTTCTATTATATTATAGATTCTTAGTTCAAATCTTTCACCTTTTTCTTTACTTTTATGGTCCAAAACCTTCAGAGAATATTGGCAAAAAGAGATTTTGAGAGGCTAGAAGGAAGTTTAAAATCTTACTAAGAACTAGTTCTATTAGCCTAGAATGAAAATTAGGAGCTGGCCAGCTTTCCATCCAACATTAGATAATCATTTATTGAGTATTGCCTGAATGTAGTTATTTTATTAACCATTTCTGATAGAATAATTCTATCCACTTCCAAGTTAACCCCTACAGAATTTCATAATGAGTAAGGAATTAAATATTTTTTCAGAGATATTGGCCTATAGTTTTCTTTCTTTGTTATGTCTTTACCTGTGTCTTTGGAATGAGGACGATACTGGTCTTGTAAAAAGAGTTTGGGAACTTCCCTCTTCTTGAAAATTTTGGGATAGTTTGAGGAGGATAGGAGTTAGTTTTTCCTTAAGTGTTGGGCAAAATTCACCTGGTGAATTTTGAATCACCAGTCCAGGGTTTTTGTGTGCTGGGAGTTTTTTGATTACTGATTCAATTTCATTAATTTTTATTAGTCTAGTCAGGCTTTCTGCTTCTTGATTCAGATTTGGAAGATGTTATATTTCTAGAAATCCGTCCATATCACCCAGGTTTTCCAGTTTCTTGGCATATATTAGTTTGTAGTAATTTCATACAACCTGTTGTATTTGTGTGGTATCGGTTGTAATTTCTCTTTTTTCATTTCTAATTTTATTTACCTGGATCCTCTCTCTTTCTTGATCTGTCTGGGTAAAGGCTTGTTTCGTTTATCTTTTCAAAGCACCATAACCTGGATTTATTGATCCTTTGTATTGTTCTTTTAGTCTCTATGTCATTTAATTCTACTCTGATCTTGATTCTTTCTTTTTTTCTACTTGCTCTGAGCATGGTTTGTTATTCCTATAGTTCTTGTAGATGTAAGGTTAGTCTATTCAGTTCAGAATTTTTCTGTCTTCTTTAGGTAGGCCTGTATTACTATGAACTTTCCTCTCTATATTGCCTTCATTGTGTCCTATAAGTTTTCTGTTTTTATGTGTTCAATTTCACTTGTTTCTAGATACTTTTTGATTACTTTCTTGTTCTCATTGTTGACCCATTTATTATTTAATAACATGTTATTTGGTCTCCATGTATTTGAATGTTTTTGGGTTTTTACCCTGAGGTTGGTTTCTTATTTCAAGCCTTTGTGATCTGAGAAGATGTCTGATGTAATTTCAGTCTTCTTGAATTTGTTAAGGCTTTGTGTCCTACCACGTGGTCTATTTTTGAAAATGTTTCATGTCTATTTGAAAGGAACGTTCATTTTGCATCTTCAGGATAAAAGTTTCTGTTTATCAATTTAGTCCATTTGATCTAGTGTGTCATTCAGTGCCACAATATTCATGCTCACTCTTTGTTTGTAAGATCTATCCATTAATGACAGTGGGGTGTTAAAATCCCCTGTGATGACTATGTTGTTATCAATGTCTTTCTTGAAATTCTCCAAGATTTTCTTTATAATTTTAGGTGCTCTTATATTGGGTACATATTTGTTTACAAGGGTTGTATTCTGCTTTTGTATCCTTCTTTTAAGTATTACAGTTACCTTTTTTGTCCCTTTTTATGGCTTTTCTTTTGAAGTCAATTTAGTCTGATATAAGTATTGCTACTCCAGCTTTCTTTTCGTGTCAATTTGCTTGGAACATCTTTTTCCATCCCTTGACTTCCATTGTAAAGATCTTTTGTTCTGAAGTGGGTCTCTTGTAAACAGTATATATGCAGGTCTTGTTTTCTTATCTATTTAGCTAGCTTGTGTCTTTTTATTGGAGCATTTAATCCAATTATGTTTAAGGTTATTATTGATAGGTACTATTCATTGCAATTTTTTTGTACCCGTCTCTCTCTCTCTCTCTCTCTCTCTCTCTCTCTCTCTCTTTGTCTCTCTTTCTTCTCTCTTTTACAGAAGTCTCTTTAGCATCTCTTGCAGTGCTGGGTTATTGGAGATATAAACTTTTAGCCTTCTTTTGTCTGGGAAGCTCTTTATTTCACCTTCCTTTTTAAATGAGAGCCCTGTTGGATGGAATAGTTTTGGTTGTAGGTATTTGCTTTTCATTGTCTGGAATAATTCATGCCAATCCCTTCTGGCTTGTAGTGTTTCTGTTAAGAAATCAACTGATAGCCTTATTGGAACTCCTTTGTATGTTACTTGTATGTTTCCCCATTGTTGCCTTTAAGATTCTTTCTTTGTCTTCAAAATTTGCCATTTCAATTATGATGTGTTTTCAGTAGACCTCTTTGGGTTCATCTTGAATGGGACTCTGTGCTTCCTGAATATGCATGACTTTTTCCCTCACCAAGTTAGGAAAGTTTTCTGTCATTATTTTTTCAAACTGGTTTTCTATGCCTTGCTCTTTTTCTTCTCCTTCTGATATTCCTATAATGAAAATGTTGTTACATTTCATGTTGTCCTGAAGCTCCCTTAAATTATCCTTGTTCTTTTTCATTTCTTTGCTCTGACTGTATATTTCTTTCTACTTTCATTCTTCTGCTTCATCTATCTTGCTCTTAATTCTTTCTAGTATACTTTTCATTTCAGATATCATATTTTTAATTTATTTCTTACTGTTATTCATAGTTTCTATGTCTTTTTTCATGCTGGTGTAGTTCCCACTAAGCTCCTTGTAGTTCTCACTGAGTTCCTTTATAACCATTATTCTGTAACCATTATTTTGACTTCTAGATCTGACAGATTGCTCACCTCAAGTTCATTTATCTCTTTTTATCTGGGGATTCCTCCTTTCCTTTTGATTGAAAGTTCTTTCTTTGTCTCTCCATTTTAGGTGACTCATTTTGTTTATTTCTGCTCTCAGGTTGCCCTGCTTCACCCGCCTATTTTCATGATATGGACTTCTGTGGTAGGAGTTCTGTGGGACTCAGTGGTGCAGTCTCTTTGGTCTCCTGATCTGAATGTTCTAAAGTTGCCCTTTGTCCAATTTATGTGGCTTTCTTGTTGTACTTGGGCTTTGATTATTGGCAGCTCATTCATTGGTGGGTTCTCTCCTCCAGCTGGCTGATGGGGAGTCAAAACTCCTGCCAAGTCTTATATGCTGTTGTACAGATTCTAGTTAACAAAGCAATACTACCCAAAGAACCAAAAGTACACTAGCAAAAATACCCCTTCCCACATCAGCAATACCAATAGCAATTGAGCAAAGATTAATAAAGATGGAGAGAGATTAAGAATATTATCAGATAAGAAAAAGGGACTATGGGATGAATAAAGAAAATAAAAATGATTTTGGGTGGAAAGATGGAGGAGAAATAATACAAGTCGGATAGAAACAAGACAAGGAAAGGAAGAAAATAAAATTAAAAATGTAAGTAAAATAGGGAAAGGTCATGGCAGAATGGATTAAGAAAAAAGGAGAGTATACTATGATGTTTGAAAAAAATTAAAAATGTAGTGAACCAAAGTGAATAAAATAGCAGAAAAAGCACAACTGGGTCAATACCAATGACAACTTAGCAAAGATTAGTAAAGGTGGAAAGGAATAAGAACATCATATAAAAAAGAAAAGAGAATATGCGATGTCTATGGTAAAGAAGAATGATTTGGAGAGGATAGAGGGTGGAAAAATAATGAGTAAGGAATAGAATCCAGGCTAAGAAAGCGAAAAAAATAGAATTCCTAACTCTAATAAGCAATTGTAGAAGGAAGGCCAAATGGAATAAGAGAGGGGGAGAGTAACCTATGAGATTTGAAATTTAAAAAAATAGTTATCAAATAGGAATACCATTGGAGAACAGAAATAACCATAATATCCACACCAAACAAGCCACAATTTATCTGAGTCGAAAGGAAATAAGAATATTATAAAGGGTGGGGGAGAATGTGAGCTGACCAAGGAAGGAAGAATGCTTTTGATAGAAGGAGGAGAAATAGGAAGAGTAAGGAATAGAAACAAGGCGAAACATGGAGAAAATAAAATTTACAGCAAAAATAAGAAAAGGCAGGAAGAAGGCAAAATGGAGTAAGACAAGGGAAGGGAGCGATTTAGCTGTCCGTTTCAAGGGAAGGGACAATCTGTGTAAGAGGATCAGCTCTCTACTGGTTGGTGTTAATGACACCTCTGTGTGCACTGCTGAGGCTGGGTAGGGCCCTGATTCCCCCTTGCTGCATTAGTCTTTGATCTCCCTGCTTTGCTGGCCTCAGAGGAATAGGACCCTAGGACCCAGTGTATTGTCTCCCTGGGAGAAGTTCAAAATGGGTCCTTCAGGCATTCCTCTTGCTATCTTTGTCTTGAGGAAATGCCTCCTACAGGGGGCTCTTGAGCCTGACCTGCCTGTTTTGCATGCACATCTTCCCTGTGGAGGTGTTTTCTGTCCTGCAGGAGGCAAGGGCTGAGTGTGACCTTCCCTTCCCGAAGGTTCTATCTTGACCAGGGTAAGGGGCTCTGTCTGGCTTTAAATAAACTTAAGTGTTCACCTCCTGCCTTTCCAATTCTCAGCCCACTGCCCTCACAGCAGACAGAAGCTTGCACTCTCCACTCTACACAGCCTCTGCCCTGCCAGATGAACTGAGATGAGGCTGAGAAATCCCTTTGCTTTGCACCTTTCTGATCAATCTGCACAGCTGTCCTGAGTGGGAGCAAACTCTGCCCTCAATCCTTTCTCCTTGCTGGTAGGGCAGCTGCACGTGGAGTTCCTGTCTAGCATGCCTCAGCTCACCTTCTAAGAAGTCTCTGCAGTCATTTCCACTGCAGCACTGAGTCACTGCCCAGCTTTCTGTATATACCACCTCTCCAAAAAGCCAAGAGTCTCTCACCATCACAGCTGGTTGACCCAGGTGTGGATAGAATCCCTCCCTCTCTCTGGTGCTCTCCCAGCTAGCATTTGCTGTAGCAGCTATCTGTGTGCTGATCACTGTGTGTGTATGTAGCCTGGATATCCCCTACTTTGTTATCCAAATCACTTCTGGTCAGGGCCTGGGGGTTCCCTGCCCTGGGAAGGGTAGGAGTCTCAAAGCTGCAATCTCCACCAGGCTTTCCACAGCTACAGGTGCCACACATAGGGTATTTCCACTTCAACCTATAAAATATCCTTATGGCCCATTGTGAAGCATCTTCTGTACTCCTTGGCTTCCAAACTTCGCATCAGCTAACATTCCGTTGACCGTTCAGTTTATTTTTAAGATCAGCTGAGTGTCCGAGTTGGGTACAAGAGCAAGTGGATTCAGCTTCCACCTACTTGGCCACCATCTTCCACTAGCATTTTTCATTTTAATTATAGGCATCATATTTTCTCAAATATAAAAAGATATGCTTCCACTAGTGTTCCCTAGTCTCTTGTCTAGTTCACCCTTCTATGATACTACAAATTTTAGTAAGCTATTTCTATGTTTCATCTATGTGTTAAGAAGATCTTATCAGAAAAACAACAGTCTAGATAAATGTACTCTTTGGCCCTTTAAAGTTTTCTTTTAAAGAGAGTAAAGATGAATAATGAAATCAACTCCTGTTCTACATGTTAGTAAGTAGAGAAAGAAAATTTTAATTCAAATTTAAATAATAGAACATTAGCATTTTACTGGAAAACTTGACCACTTTCAAATATGGATTTTCTTTACTTCCTTTGCATAGCTTTTATAGAGTTTGCTAATATGTGATTGCAATATTCACCATCACTTTGCACTGAGTCTCACAAGGTCTCCTCTCCTTTACCTGAGTACTGTGAGGCCCCTCTTTCCCTAATGGTCACAAGGGAATTCTTGAAGGGAGATCTCATTTATATCAAAATATTACCAAGCCTATTAATGTCTTTGTGTTAAGTATCCTGATGTTAAGTATCCTGATTGTGAACATCATCCAACATCCATTTTGTGAACACTCTCTCCTATCCTTCTTGAGCTTCAGATGTTGATAAACAAACAAAAGACGGTTTAAAAATCTAGATCCATGGTCTTATTGGCCAGTATACACTCCAAATGTTTACTATTTTACTTTCACATATAAAGACAAGTAGATTGGGCCAAGCAATAAACTTCACTCAGTGAGAGTAATGACTCATTGGTTTCGAAGAATGTTGATAATACAGAATCATGTTGCAAATTACTGTCTTATTCAAAACTTTTGGCTTTGCCCTGGCTGGTGCGGCTCAGTGGATTGAGCACCAGCTTGCAAAACAAGGCATCCATGGTTCTATTCCCATTCAGGGCACACGCCTGGGTTATGGGCCAGGGCCCCAGTAGGGGGCACATGAGAGGCAACCACACATTGGTGGATGGTGTTTCTCTCCCTTTGTTTCTCCCTCCCTTCCCCTCTGTCTAAAAACAAATAAAGAAAAATCTTAAAAAGGAAAAAAAACTTCTGGCTTCAATTTGTTCATGGTTTGTCAGTGTATTAATTCTCCCTATACATGTTATGAATTCATGGATGATCTTCAAAAGTCTAGATAAAATATATTATCATTGTTTGTGTTTTACAGGACCCACATTCTATATTCATCCTAATTAAATAGGTTGAATTCTTTTACTTTGGGAAGATAATTTAAATATGTAAAAGGGAAATAATTTTGATCACCTTGACATTTAGTTGTAAAACTTCAGAAAACATATATATAAAGTGCTAAAATATCTTTAATCTTGTTAATTTTGAGAATTTGCTAAGACAGAAAATAGAAAAAGATAAGCAGGCTTCGATTTCTAAAAATCGTCCTTGCTTAGTGTTTTTCAATCTATTCTATTGAAAAATCACAAATAAATTCAAAAGTAGTTATATTGCTAGTGCTGTCTGGCTTACTAACTCAAGAAAAACTTAACATCTGCCCATCAGATACATATTTTACAGTCCTGGAGCTGGGGTTTTTACCAAAGAAAAAAAGAGTTAAAAGAATTGTTAATGTCAGACCAAAAGTATTAAAATCTTATTTAATTTGGTTCTTTCTCAATGACCTAGCATACTCTAGTTCTATTTCTCCTAAATCATTTTTTGCCTAAATTCATATTAATCTATTACTTACATAAAGGCAGCCTTATGATTACATTTTTATTATTTTGTTGTATCATTAATAATGAGAACAGTATATATTAACATTATCCTCAAAATTAAAGCTTACATCAGGTTTGGAAACATATTGCAATATTTCATACACTGTTCATGCTACAACCTCCTCATTTATTTAATATGCAATTATATAGCAATCTCATAGAGAGTGAAGGAGTGTATATATCTGTATGGGCTTACTAAAAACATGGTGAGGTCTATAATGGGTACAGATATTTGTTTATAATTGTGCTATACTTTTACTAGGTTATTGATTAAAGTAAAATCAAGAAGTGACAGTAATCTCTTACATAATACATTTTCCAGAATAAAAAAGATGAGTAAATTAGACTTCCTGACTCAGTAAATTCAGGCAAGATTGATTTCATCTAAAATTTTCAGAGGCAAGATTTTTCACAGAGGTTCAATTACAATATTGTCATTTTCTTGTACTGCATATTATATTTACAAAATGAATATTATACATAGTTCAAATAAAACGTAAGTAGTAATATAATTTATATGCAACATTACATTTTACTTGCAAAGCTCTCAGACACTTTCACTATGGCTATAAAAATACTTGATGAATATCTTTTATTTTATTCAAAGTTTTTGATAAAAATGAGTGATGTTTATGTGATTATATTTTTGTGCTAAAATAAATAGTAAGCCCAAATTGGTATTCAATAAAGAATCAGACCTAGGAACATTCTAATTCTTATACTAAACTGCCAGTAAAAGGACAAAATGTTCAGTTCAGATGAAAATATGTATTTAAACAACATTTTGGCATCTATTAATTTATCTTAATCTTTAACTCTAAAAGTAGTCACAATCCATTGAACATGCTTCCTTTAATTGAACTCTGTTTCATAGTGGGTATAAAGAAAATGAGAATTAAAACCAGGATCAAAGAACAATGACATTAATCTTAATAATTTCATAAAGCCTATATCTTCCTCAGTAAAGTAAAATGCAAAGTGTTTCTGTTAAAGATAGAGGGAGAAAAACACAAACATAATCTTTCAATTTAATTAAATAAATCTCTTTTCCACGTGGACTTGTTGGTGAGGAGTCCTGATTTCACAATCTACTATGATGACATGTACTTTTCAACAAGTCACATAAAATTAAACTTATACTGTGAGAAAAAAGTTGAAATGGAGAAGTACACTGTGCTATAAGATTATAAATTAGAAAAAAACTAATGCGTTTAAGGAGACTAGGGATTTCTTTAAATGTCTGACGATTGCCCAAGGGAGTCAGCCAGGAACTGGGCCACTTTCTCCTGACTACATTGAATTGTGCCAGGGAGGGGATGGAAAATAGCAAATGAAATGCAACATAATTTGTATTGCTTTGAATCTAGCCTTTTTTTTGATTGGGTGTTTGTGTCCTTGTTGTAGATTTTTGGAAGGTTTCCAGAGCTCCTACAGAGTTATTTTAGTTTGTCTACAGTTGCTCATCGTGTGCTTCTGTGAGGCATCGTCATAATTCCCTGTGACTATTAGTTTTTGTGTGTCACTTTGGCTGGGCTACGGCACCACTGATCTATGGTAGTATGTGTGCTTTGTAGATGTGGTTAACATTATATTTAGTTGACTATATATATATATATATATATATATATATTTAAATCTTTAAATTAAAAAAAAAGATTTCCTTAGTTAATCTTAGTAGACTTCATCCAATACATTGAAAGGATGCAAGAGAAAATCCTGAAATTTCCTAGAGAAAATTCTCAGGTTTTCTAAAGGAAAAAAAGTAAAAATTCATCCCACACATACCTATTGAGAGTTTCCAACTTGCCAGCCTACTCTATAGATTTCCTACTTGCCAACCTCAAACTTTCATGAGTGAAAACCTTGAAGTATCTCTAGATAGATAGATGATAGATAGATAGATAGATAGATAGATAGATAGATAGATAGATAGATCCCTACTATAACTGAAATCCAGGTTTGACTGCCTGCCACAGTGAAAGCCAAACTTGCAAGACAAGTTTGGGTGCAAACGGAAAGAGGTTTATTCATATGCTGTGACTTGAGAGAACAGTGGATTCCCATCTCAAAGACTATCCCCTTCCCACTCAAGCCCACAGTTCTTACAGGATTAGGGAGGGGAGGGCTCTTTTCTATCCAATTATCTTACTATTTTTGGAATGCCTGGGCCCTGTCCATTCACCTTTTTAACTTTTGGCATACTCAGTGTAAGAACCTTCCTTTGTGCCATGTTGGCCAGGGAGGACGACTCCCAGGAACTCTGTCTACAAGAGCACTGCTCGTTCTACTTCTCTGTTTTTTCAGGCGCAAATTTAGGTACCCCATCTGTTATGAATGTGGCTTCTTGGTAGTCTCTCTCCCTTCACTGCATTTTTCCTACTCCTTTTCTCCACACCTACAGACTTGACTTTGGAGAGAAAAAGCATTTCTCTGTCTCTTACATCACAGAAGATCAAAGAGGCACAAGGGTCTCTCTTCAGACATTTTTCTTTCAAAGTCACCATCTTCTTTTTCCTACTCTTTTTTTCCTGTGTAGTCAGGTGAGTGATTTTGTTGGAATGAATCCAATTTCAATCTCTATTATGACCCAAAGGCAGGAAGGTCTCTGATCATAAAATGTGGAATCTTTTGTGGTCATTTTATTATTTGGTTTTAATTTTAAAAAATGATTTTAGGTTTTACATTAAAAATAGCAATAAGCAATTGGAATGTCTTGAGATTACAGTAAAACCCTGGTTATTACTTACAGTGTGTTTCTATAAATGATTGTTGAAGCACAATTCTACTAGCAGAAGCTACATTTAAGTACCTCTTTATCTCATTGCCCCAAGGCCTTCTTTGAAAAAAAAACAATAACAACATGTACAACTCTTTGTAAGGATTCTTGACAGATATTGTATATTGTTTTGCCATTTTATTTTCAAGTTTACTTGGTTTCTTATCTCACTTGTAAAGAACAAGGGTTTTTTATCATTGTTTTAAGTTTAATCTAAGAATATCTTGTGATGGACTAACTTATCTATTCAAATTATGAGTATGAATAAATAATACTTAATGAAGCCTTGCTTTATTCCAGACACTGTTTTAAGTACTTCATGTGTTACCTCATTGATTCCTTAATAGAAACATTCAATGATACCACTATATTTGAAATATTAAATATGAGAAACTGAAACTGAGGTAGATTAGGTAACTTCCTCAGGTTTAAAAGCCAGGAAGAGAGGAAGCCAGAATCCAAAGCCATTCAGCATGACTGGTGCTGTGCTATCGCACATCTGGTTACCCTGACTCCAAAAGGCGTAAGTAATGTTTGTACACAAATGATATGCATCTCAAATAAATACATCAAGTATAAATTCATAATGTACAGTTTCTACTAAAGTTATTTTGTCATCTTGTTCCTCCTTTTATTTTCCTATGTTATAGAAATTTTATTACATGATTTTTGCAAGAACCTTTAGTTTCTAATAGGATTTTGACTGGACCAATTAGAACAGAATCATTCTAAAATTTTTCTGCTGAAAAAAGAGACAATTCAAACTGGCTTATATAATATATAAATTTATCACCTAATGCAACAAAAGAGCCTGAAACTCCTCTCAAATTATATCACTTTCAATGACTGCTTCAAATATTGACTTTTTTCTGTAACTCTTTATAGTAAAAACATCTCCCTTCATAGTATATTTCTCAGCAGTTGACCTTAAGTTGCCTGTATCACTGAGAAAACTGGAGTGAGAAATGTTATCTCAGCTTCTTCCCTTCATCCCTGACAATAATCTATCTTTTTTCTAACTGCCTTTCCATCTGAGGGGGAAAAAAGTCTCTTTTTCTATCCAACATTAATTATATATTTTTAACTCTGGATTCACATCTCATCCTTCAGGATGTTCCTTTATTAATCATAACATTTGCCAATATACTTTGCCTCTCCTCCAATAATGTAGCATATAAATATGTTCAAGTCGCTCTCATATTAAAAACCTTCAGAATTGAGCAGTTAAATAAGTGGATGGCAGCTAGTGAAATCCAGGTTCCTCACTGTTGGAGTAGGATGGTAGAAATAAGCAAGGATAGAAGGATACAAAGAGCCACTTGGTAATATATCAGTATAACTCATGTTTATTTAGTTTAATACATTATACATGATTACATATGGAAATACTTATAAGTGTGTAATAACTATGTATATAATAAGTGTGTAATAAGTATGTGTAATATAGTAGGCAATTAGACAGACATAAGCAGAGCAGAAATGATAAGCCACACAGAAAGTCATCAGGGCAGAAAGCCCTAGGTACCTAGCAAAGGACAATTATAAGATGAAATCAAGCCCCCAAGAGTTACCTTTCCTCCCCTAGCATATCATTGGTTATGCGGTTTAGACTACCTGACCTTTCACATTGCTGGTCAGGCTGCTCAGACACTATTCTGACCTCTTTTTCCCCTGGCATGTCATGAGTCACACGGTAGACCCCTTTAGAGGGGGAACAAGGGGGTTGGAGAATGGCCTGAGATGAATCTGGTATAAGCCTTTGCATGGCCGCTCCCTTAAGCACCAACCCCTAAGCATAGCATCCAGGCTTCAGTTGTATTTCAGCTCCAGGCTCAGAAAGGAGCAGGGCCAGGAGGGTCAATGCCATGGCTGACATCAGGATCAGCTGTGATGACTGATGACCCTCTACCCCACCACTGACCAATCAATCGGTAAAGGCCTGTACCTGAAAAGGACACACCTAAAAAGATGATAAATATTCTATTGAGATTCTCCCCTGAGATCTACCTTACTTATGTTATTTATGCCCCAATATTGGATTATATTTCACCTCTGGGCTTTTCATTTCTGAGTCAATAAATTTATTTTTTTTTTTGGAAAATTTATCTTGGGCATATGAATGTAAAGAGTTTTACCTAAAACAAAATTAGAGTTGAGCAAGAGAATTTCAATTTATTATTCAAAACTAATTTCCTCTAAAATGAGTTGTTTTCATATTAATAAAGTGTAGGTATTTTTCCAATCTCTCTCTTCACCCCTCTTCTCTCTTCACTCCTCTCTTCTTTCTTACTCCCCACGTTGAAATGTACTGCCAATGAAGAAGAGTTGATTTCCTCTTTTGCTGTGTTTGTATCTCATCTTCTACCACAGGAATCTTAATTAGTTATTTTTCTGAACAAAAACAGTTACCTAAAAGGAATTGGGATGACTATGGCTAAGACACCACATATTTCACCTTGTTTCTGACTACACATAATTGTTGATTTACTTGGTTATATCTACCAATAAACTGTAAGCTTATTGAAAATTACATGAGTTTTAGTTTAAAAGCAGGCTATACCAAATTGCCTGGTAATTAAAGAATACTTGTGTGGTTATGCATTATTTGTTTAGTAAACTTTATCTGAGCACACTTGTTTTTGCTGTGATGTTGCTGTTGTATTTCCATAAAATAAAATAAAGAACCCTTTTCTTCTTTTATGAAATAAAGTATTCAGACTAAAATTTTCAGTGGACCTTACAACACTAAAATCTATGAATCTAAAAACCTCTCAGGCGGCTTCTATTCCTTCAGCTGCAATTTGGTGACTACAGTTTTATGCAAGCCAAAATATTTTATTTCTTCTATTCACCATTGTACTGACAATGCAAAAACAAAAAACAAAAACCAGGGAATTCCAAGGGTATTCTTAGAACAGCTTATGCAGTACTATTTGCTTGTTAGCTCTAATCCTTCCAGAGCCAGCAGGGAAAAGGGAAACACAACCGATGCCCTGCCGCATAGTTTCCATAAGATAAGAGTAAAAATAGTTAACCAGGAAAAGCGTAATTCCCACTGATATTGGCATCTGTCAATTTTATTCACTTCCTCCTCTGAAAGGCGGGTAGACAGGTGTCTGGTAATAAATGAATATTTCTTGGCTGCATTCATAGACACTTTTTAAAATATAGCAACAGAAAGGACAATAATACATTTGATTTCACAAATGCATTTTTAATGCATGGGATTTTTAAAAAAACATCCTTATTTTTTGCCTATGAAATGGGAAAAGGAACCATATCTTCTAGTTTCACAGAGAGTAGTGAATGAGATAACACAACAAAGTACTTAAGAGTAGGGCCTGGTTAATAGCCACAGTTCACACTTGTTAGCTAGTGTTGAATATGGAAGAGAATACATACCCAGTTTTCTGGTGATTTGGCTCAATACCAAAGCAAGTTTTTCAAATGCCTGGAAGAGTATTTACAGTATCCAGGAAGAATGTCTTCCGTATGCTAACTGTTAAATTCTCAGTGATTTTAGTGTGCTAACTAACGTGCTGTTGGGGAGAAAAAATGCTTTTTGCTCTAAGCTATTAGGTTCTTGGCTGGGATGGTAATAAAAAAAACAGATTAACAAGAGAAAAACAAAACAGATGTTTAATAGTATGTATATTTCATGCACTCAAACATGTGGGAGCTGTCCAGGAAAACTGAGTAACATCAGGAAATGTCTGAAGCCACCACATTAAATATCTCAGGCTAAAGACAAAAGAAGATGCTGGGTGTGGGGAGAAAACCATTTATGGGAGGTTACTAGGAAAATTACAGTACCAAGGGTTAAGTTCATTAATAAGAATTCAAGCCATTAACTTCTGTGTTCATATGTTTATAGAGATTTAGCATTGTCGTTCTTTTTCTAGTATAGAGAGGAAGACACCCTTACACATTGAGATTTCTTTTATAAGTATAAATAGCTCTCAAGAAAAGGTAAGTTCTTTATTTTAAGAGCTTTTTCTCGCTGCTGGGGTTTTTTTTTTTTTTTTTTTTTTTTAATCAGCCTAAAGTAACTCTTATGCCAGAGAGGCATATTTTGGGGGGTACATTGTGTTCCCCCTCAGTTTCTATAGGTTTTCTAGACAATCTATAGTATATATACACACAGATTTCCTGCATGAGTTTGTTCAAAGCCCATTTTATTCAGAGCATCTAAGAGGCTAGAGTGCCTTAAAATCCATTTTGGACATTCTCATTAGAGGAATGGATGGACATGTTATCTTTCATAAAATCTGTCAGAGGTCTTGTTTTTCTCAGCCAGTTTTCAAAAATCGAGTGGCAATAAATTCAAGATCACACCTCACTGAAGTAATTAGAGTTCCCATAGCCCATATATAATTTGCCACATACTGATGTACTTTGTTAATCTGTACATTTTTTAGGTAGAATTACCATTCTTTTGTGAAAAATGAGGAATCTAGTAAGCTACATTACCTCATCTAAAAAGGAAACATGAAGGGCTATCCATAACAGAGCTAAAATTTGTCCTATAACACAATTTATATTTTACTTCAATGAGAGAAAATTGTAAGTGACAAAATATCTACATCAAGAAGAAAATTGAAGAGATCAGAAGACCAAGATATGAGGTAACATTAGTTGTGAAAGGTAAAAAATTGATAAAAAATAATAAGAAACTTGAGTAAGTTTTATGGATTCCATGCCTGACCTAGATTATAAAACTGGCCGAAAAGTCTTAATACTTTCCTTTTACCCTAATTTATACAATTTTGGGTATTTTTGTGGTAGGCAGTTAGATGAACTTGAGCAGATCAACCACGATGGGCCAAATACCAGAGTCATCATAGCCGAAAGTCCCACACACCCAGCAACAGGCAAAACTGGGAAAACAAGAACCTCCTCCCAGGGTAATCCTTCCTCTCCTAGCACAGCACTGGTCTTGTGGTTTAGACACCTGACCTTTTGTATTGCTGGTCACATAGTTCAGACTCTCCCCTGACCTTTCCTTCCCAGACTGTGGCTAGTCATGCAGTACCCACCTTGGAGCAGGACAAGGGGCCAAAGTATTGCCTCATGCAAATTCCACGTGTGCTCTTACGTGACCACTCCTTTAAGCATTAATGCTTAGGGATAACATCTAGGCCTCAGCTGTGTTTCAGCTCCGGGCCCAAAAAAGCAGCAAAACCACATAAGTAATTCCACAGCTGACATCAGGACCAGCTGCACTGACTGACGACCCCTTCCCCTCTGGTGCTGACCAATCAGTAGAGACGATGACCCTGGAAAGACACACCAGAAAATCTGATGAATATTTGATTGGGATCTTCCCCTGAGACCTCAAGATAAATACCCTCTAGAAGAAGGACCCAGTGGGGCTCTTTATTTGGAGCATACCCTTTCCTTTCCCGCCCTCTTTTCGCCGGGTGCATTTTCCTTGCCTCTCTCTTCCTCCTAAGCCCCAAGGGCCCCTTTTATGCCTCTGCAACTTGTTTCCTGAGACAATTTCTACAGCTCACGACTTCTACTCTGTAACTTTCTAAACAAACTTTCTCTTATAGTTTGAGTCTTTACTCTGAATGCTTTCTTAATCAGAACTTAAGGTTACTAAACCAAGATCTAACACCTGGTGCGATTTTGATAGGAAACTCGAGACTTGGAAAATTTTAGCTTAAGGTAAAAAGTTATAAGTCTAGCAAGTAATGTGTCTGTTAAAGCTTTTGTTTCAAAACTACAGATAAGGCCCATCCTGGCTCCTGGGAAAACAGCCGGCCCCCTGGGGCACTGATAGAAGATTACCCCCTGGGGACATCTGGGCCTTTCTGTTCCAGGGAGAACGGATGAACACCCTCCCTTAGGAACAGGTAACTGCCCAGAACAGGAATGCTGAAGCTTTGCTCACCTAAACCTCCCTGAATTTCAAAGCTGTCACCACACCTTGTTTATCCACCCACCCCCACCTTATTAAAAGTCTGGCCTGGAAAGAAAAGACAAGATGGTTTGTTAGGGTGTGAACCCACCATCTTCTCAGGTCTCCAGTCATCTGAATAAAGCACCCATATAAAAGATTCAATCACTGTCATTGCTTATTGGGTTTGGTAGTGACAGGCAGCCCAAACACCAGTGTCTGTTCCAGTTATAATTTTGCTGCGGACACCTTCATAGCCAGAGTTCCTTCCTCTATTGGTATTTTGTGGGTGGCTTGTCTGCTAAATTATAACTCACAGTATTGCCTGGTTTTGGCCCAATTATTACTGACTGACCAATCATAAAAAGCAACTGAAGTTGAAATAGGTAATGTGTAAAATCTATGATTGTCAGATTCCTGTGATTTGCCGATCAATAAATGGTCAATGGCTCAGGAAAACTAGCCCCATTTAGAAGCTTATTAAAAATGCTAAATCTTTGAGTTCATATTATTAAAGATGACTCATAATCTATAATTAATAAGATATCTAAGAGATGCATATGTATATTAATATCTGAGAGTCACCACTCACAAAAATTCAGGTCCTTGAGTTACATACTCAAAGATTCTGTTTCAATTAATCTCCAGTTATATACAGGAATATGCAACCAAATAATCACTGAAGCTGATTAGAAAAATGTTGGTCATGAGACAACACTTTCCGAAATGTTACAGGAGAAACTCCCAGAAACTTGGTTCTTCTCACCAATGCAGTAAAGAATTGAAGGTCAGTGAATCTATTAGCTTGTAGGCAGGTTTTACTGGTGATCTGTTCTCGTGGAAGAGAACGGAGGCTAGCTAAGGTAGGGTTGGTGGGGTGAAAGGCATAGGTTTAGGGTGAAGCAGGCTAAGGGCGGAAAATGTAAGGGTGGCCAAAGTCCTGGGTGGCAATCATGCACATGGACAGAGGACAGGTGGCCTGATGTTGGGCTGCCTGGCCTGGAGGTCAGACAGTCAAGAGCGCCAAGGCCCAGAGCCTTTTGTCCTGTGGACTTACATAGTTGGTGGTGTTGGAAACTGCCCTGCATGGTTTCAGAAGCTATAACCCCCCATGGCTAAGGCTGAATGAGTGACCTTCAGACCATAAGCCACTAAGGAGATAAAGCTTATCTCCCTGGCATGAGTGCCACTTCTGCTCCATTTTTTTCACCCTACCTGGTCCTCAATGCTTGATCAGTTGTCCAATGATGGGTAAGATTCCCCAAGGGGGGAATGACCTAAGACAGGCACGATCATGGTGAGGCCCTAGGGAAGGACTTGGGGGCCATAGCAAAAGGGGGTGATGGACCCTCGCCCCTTAGCATTGACATAGCCTGAGTCCTCATTCTGTCTGGGAGAAGTATCCTAATGTCTTTGCTGCCTTACTTCCCCTGCCTGATTTAAGCTTGAAACAATGACAGAGAATGGTGCAGCCCTGCGCTGGAAAGGGCGGGTTCCCTGGGTGATCAGGCCTGAGAAAGAATACATAAAATCTCATGAAACCTGCTTCGCTAAGAATGCTCTCAATTAAATGATAAAGGTCCAAGCAGGAAATGAGTTTGTTTCCCAAAGTTTTGTAGCCCTTTAGCTAATAGACCCTGACTTAGAATAGGCCCTCGTAGTTCCTTGTATGCTATCTGTTATTTGATCCTTACTGTCTGATAATGATTAATGAACTTTACCTGTATTCCTGTGCAAATTGAAACTCAATAAAAACCTGTCCTGGCAAGGATCGGCGCGCTCTCCTTTGAGAGAGTGGCCATGCCATCCCTTTCCCTCCACAGGACTCGGTAGTCCATGTGAATTTATCTCATATCTCATCCATAACACCTAGGACACTGCGGGGCGATGTCCACATCAGGTGGGATGGGGGAAGGGGAAGAAGTTACCTACTGATTGACAGGTGAAGGTGGTGCTAGCTCTCCAGGAGAGAGGCATGAATACCCAAAGGTACTAATGGGCTTCTTCCTTTAGGCACTATTGGTCCTTTTCAGACTTTCAGGCCCTGTGATTAAAGCACAGTTTTAATGGCTTTCTTTTCAAGATAATGGAAATGATCCATAGCATTTCAAAGACTGCTGAGTCAGTGGGTAAGACTTGTATCCCTTCTTCTTTTCACCTTTGTTTGCTATCTAACCTACCTAACAGAAACATAACTTTGTTGTGAGGATCCTTCTAAGTGTATTGAAATAAGTACGAAGAAAATTCTTTAAAAATTTGAGGGTAATTACAGGAACTCAGCTGCTTAAGCTAAACTAGTGCATCTTAGATAGTGTGTGTACTTTACTCCCAGATCTGGAGGAAATTTTTTTTCTGCTTTATTATTTTTTTTATTGTAGTTCAATTATTGTTGTCCCCATTCCCCCTGTCAATTACTCTCCCCTGTCCTACCCACCCCTCGGATCTGGAGGAATATTTTTAGCTGAGACAGTCTTGCAATACATGCAAAGATAGAGAAAGACAACTCAAGGGTGATAAACATTATAGGTCCAGCCCCAATCTCCAAAAATGCACAAGGTACTCTAATGGAATCTCTCATGTATACTTTGTTCAGTAAAAAAGAAAAGCTTGGGGGCAAAATAAAAGAGAAGCTTGAAATTTCATTTAGTTTAATAATAATCCCATTTTAAGTTCATTTCTGTAGCTAATTCAATATCTCGCCTTTATTCTACTATCTCTTTTAGCCAATGCCTTTCATTCTATTCTTTCTTTTAGCCAGTCTATGGAAAACCCAGGAAAGCCTCTGTTGTTTTGAATCAGAAGCACCTGATTTGACACTTCCCTTATCAAAGGAAAAGCAACAACAGAAACAAGTGATCATGAGTGTAACGCAGAGGTGTGGGAGTAAAATCCCCCTACAGTGCTGTAAAAATGTAATACTTTTAATTCCCAGTCCCAGCCCACTCCAAAGCAAATTAAAACTGCAATGTTCATTCACTGTTGTCAGGAACATAAACTGATACAACCTTTCTGGAAAGTAACTTGGCATTATGTCTCAAAAACCTTTACATTGGTCATACTCTTTAAATCAATTCCCTCTCAAGTAATCTTTCTTAAGGTGATATGGGCAAAGATATGTGTACAAAGATCTTCATGACTATTTTATTTGTAGGTACAAAAATAAAAATGGATATCACCTTATATTTCATAATAGAAGATTGGTCATAAATTATGGTAGACATATGGGGAGGAAATGAACAATTATACAAATTGATTTAAGCGATCTATCACAGAGTATGTAATGAGCAAATGCAGAGGATCAGAATTTACCATTCCAAAACGTCTCTTTGGCATAAGGGTTATTTTCAGATGCTTATTTTTAAGAAACAGCAAACAGGAGAGAAGCTCAGAAAACTGAGCACAAGTTACCCTTTTGTAGGGGACATTTCCATTTATAAGGAAAATCTCCATTCATTAGTGTGTCTTCCTCTATGTAGGAGGAACTCTTACCAATGAAAAAGACTTCAGTCTGCACTACATCTTGCCGTCGTTCCCTGTGCTTTTCCTGATAACCTCCTGTGACTGACCCACTACCCCCAACATCTGTATTCAGCTGTGGGTGGTCAGTAAGTTGGTGTCTTCAGCAATTTGGGGCAGTTACTTAGTTTTCTTTTGTCGAATTAGAAAGGAGATGCATGCCATTAAACTTCTGTTTGTCTTTCTCCACTTAACCTATCTTATTAGTTTGCTTACTGGACCAGCCAAAGAACCTAAAAGAGTAGAAGAAAAAATGCACCACCCCTACGCAAGCAAAAGGCTGTATTGGTGCCTGTTCTAACTGAGAGAATAAAAGCTTGCATGGAACATGGAGTGGACAAGACAGGATGTTGTAAGAACAAAGGATTTAAGTCCAGAAGAGCTATGCCTAGTCTAGGTTCCAGGATGTACAAACCAAGGGACTAAATCCAGTTATTTATCACCTCAGAGACTCAATTTTATTCCTGAATTATGATGATACAATCTACCTTAAAAGTTTCGTCTCTATGTGTTTGTGAATCTCTGAACTATTGTAAGTGAAAGTTCCTTTTTAACCACAACGCATTCAAGTACAGAATCCCACCAAAGGCAATGGGGACAAGGGTTTTATCATGAAGATTACCTCACTAGTAGTGATTTGGAAATTCCAGACTGATTGGTTTAAACTCCATTCCTGGGAGACGCTGAAACTTTAGGCTTAGCAAGTGGCTTAGCCACAGCGGCTTCATTTTGGCCTGCTGTTGCGTTTTACAAGCATCATGTAAATGTGCTATTTTATGTTGTAAATAACAAAGATTTAAATCGAAAAGGAAAAACTTTAAGTTGGGGGATTTGTACGATACAAAAGGTCTACAAGTGATATTGGAAAAAATGAAAAAGAATAAAGATACTATAGAGATGTAACAGTGAAAAATTGTAATGGTGGGGAATTGTAACCTGTCCCACCATGCGTTTGACATTGTTTCTGTCAGTGCTGCCTCTGACTGATACGCAGCTTGTAGAGGAACAGCATGTTTGTGTAGGAATCCTAGGAACTCACTTCAGAAGATACAGACTCTGACTTTCAGGGATCTCAGCTCCAGGAGATTTGCTGTCCTTCAACCACGGAGCCAAGATGACGTGAAGTCAGGATGACATGAAGTCAGGATGACATGAAGCTGGGTTGACCAGACCAGGATGATGCACACTGGACCTTTACTTGCCTTATCAGAATGGACTGTGCTCATCTGAACAGAACCTTGCAATCCCTTCCTTTGGTCTTTTTGTTCTGTTCCCCTCTCCCTCCTTATAAAGATGACTTCTGTCTCCACTGAGAATTGGAGATGGGCCTTGTGACATGCATTCCCATCTTCCCAGGAGATGGGCTTCGTGACATGAGTCTCCCATCTTCCAGATAGTCAGCATCTGAAAATAAAACACTTTCCTTTACATCAGCCCTGCCTCTCGACTGTTGGCTTTCATCATGGAAGGCAGCCAGACCTGCGTTTGGGTTACAGAGAGACATTATTACACTATTCCCACACTTATCATGGTCACTGATGGCAGCAGGGACTCTGTCCCTGAATATCATATGTATTTGCTCAGAGCAAACCAATGCCTTTTTCCTCCCTCTTGGTCTCTATTCTTTTGGTGTAGTTGATTCCAATTTCAACAATTTAAATGAAGGTATAATTTGGGCCTAGCTCAAATTATACATGACTTTAATTAATAATACATTTTGTATACATGAAAGTTGTTAAAAAAGAAGACCTTAAATATATTCAACACACATATATCAATGATAACAGTCTGAGATGTTGTATATGTTAACTAACTTTATTTTACAATTATATGTATAAAATTTTATAATGTATATTCATATCAAATCATCATATTGTATCCCATAATTTTATACAATGTTATATGTCAATTGAGAAACAATTTATGATACAAAGAAAATATACATTTATTAGCAAACACTTTCTAGACACAGATATCCAGAAAAATCCAGCATAATGCCACATGGTAAATTGTAAAATGACTGAGTACACTAATTTTGATTACATTTGTGGAGTCTATAAAACATCTCAAAAGAAGTTAAAGAAAATTAAACAAGACAGGATAAATTTAGTGACTGTTTTATAAACCACTTGGGAACCAGTATGGTTCAAGTGGGAAGGTTTATCAGTGTTTCTTGAAAGTGCACTTGAATCTACATCAGTTGTCTTATTTGAAATCATGTGATAATTAAGGTTGTTCTCAGTGTCTGAGTTTGTCCACATGATGTGCACAGAGCAATGCTCAGTATATGGCAGCTGCTACTGCATTTACTCAATAAGCCTTCATTTCTTCCCCCCTTGCCCACGATACTATCATACATGATATTCGTATACTTGGAAGAAGTCTTAGAAGTCATTCACTCTTCTGTTAATTGTGCATCTTCTCTCAAAGCAGCACTTACACAATATTCTGAAATAGTAAGAATTTCAATATATACTTGTGGAAATGCCTCTTGAATTTGAAATTCACTAAAAATATACTAATAGTTCACATCAAACTGGTAGAATTGGAAGAGCATGCTTTCTTGTGGATAAATATGGATTAAAGTATTTAAAATGAAGAGTGCATGTTTCTCCAGCGGAAGCAATTTCTAACAGGGTGCTCAAAGTGCTGATGGTAGGCAAGGGCTGTTAAACCGTGTGAGTGATCTGGAGGTTGTATAGATAGTGAGGTGTTAAATTTCTGCTGATCGCCAAAAATTATTTAGGTTAGTGGAAAACATGCAGGATTATGAGGAAATCCAGAAGGATCTAATTAAACTGGGTGATTGGGCAATGTGATGACAGATTAAATTTAGTGCATGTAAGTACAAGGTAATGCTTACTGGGAAAAATAATTTAAACTTTCCATGCACACTGATGGGTTCTGAATTAGTCTGAACCTCTCAGGGAAAGCACTTACAAGTCATTATGGATAGTTCAATGAGAAAGCTGCTTAATGTGCAAGAGCATTTGAAGTAACCAATAGAACACTTGTAGGTATTAATTTCAGTATGTGAAATAATATGAAACTAGTAACATGACATTATGTAAGTCAATAGAATTCTCATACTCAGCTTTATTTATTTTAAATACTTTATCATAAAACACTAAAGTATAATTGATAAGGTGTTCAATTATTAAATTGAAAGTGGACAAATAGGTTGTGTGTTAGTTTAGGCATGCAATAGCAGCAAGACAGATTTAATAGGTTGAAAAATAATGAGTGGTTCAGCAAAAATCGTTTTTGGACATTCCTTTTTAGTAAGTACAAAAACAAGATGACAACATGGGCACTAAAATTTATATTTTAACAGAAATACCTTGATGTAACTCAAAATCAATCTGTGATTCTCTCATGGAGCAAATAATTGAGGCAAACACCTCGCCGTGATTCATAGGGGTTAGAGACTTATATGACTGACGAACATCTGCAGCTATACTAGGTACACCGACTTGAGATGCTACAGAACATGACTAAACCCTCCCAGAACACTTACCTTACCCTACAGTTGGACAAAATCATCCCACTCTTACCACCCAACATCACAAAAGAGTATTGTGCTACAAAATGCTAACCAGGGAAATATCAAAATTCAAATCACGAAGTACAGCTTTTACTGAAATGTGTATGATTTTTGTAATACTGTAAAGTTGAAATATCATAAGTTGATCGATTGTAAGTAGGGGTCCATCGGTAGTATTAAAGATCAGTGAGAAGACAAAAATAAACTTACAAGTTCTGATTTTGGTGCACAGCAGGTTCCCAGATAACTTTGTTTTGTTCAACATCATTTCATTTTAATGAGAAAAAAATTGATTTTTTCTGCTGGGGCCATTGTCTGTGTGCAGTTTGCACACATTTTTCACATGCCTTTGTCAGTTTTATTCAGGAACTCCACAATCCTTTCACGTTCCAAAGATGTGCAAATGAGGTGAACCGGCATGTGTATATTGCCCCAGTCAGAGTGAGTGTGATGTGAGTGTTCCTTTCAGTGGAAGGGTGTCCTGTCCAGACTGGGGTCCCACCTTATGCTCTGAGCTACCAGGATAGGCTCCAGCCACTGGCGACACTAAACTGGAATAAGTGAACTAGAAAACCACTATTTGATGTGTCCTTATTAATCTGCCTTAAATATATGTATAGCTCACATTTATTTCAGTGTTTATAAAGTATTGGAAGGGTTTGGGGGTCTTTATTTGGAAATTTGATAATGTTTTTGTGACCAGAAACGTGCTGTAAAAACGTCTTGTTTATATTGATTAGCCTGTGGTAAAATTGGTTTCATTACATGCTGGTTTATTTAAAGTCATGGTTTCCAAGAAACTATCAAAGATAAATGAGAACTTATTTGATAAGTACTTGATAACCCATAGTTATGCAAAATTTTAGTAAAACTGTTCTTTATTAACAGTAACAGTTTTCTGCCCTGCATTAATAATAGAATATATGGAAGGGCAAAAAAATTAAATTATCTTCTGGAGGATGGGCCCCTTGTAGTACAGTCTTCCCCCTCTAGTGAGTGTTCTAGGAACCCATTTGTATCAGTGTTCCAGCTGGCATTGTTGTGAGAAGCTGCGTTGGGCTTCAGTGCATGTTTTCGAAGACTCTTTCAATGCATTTGCCTATTTCATGATGTGTGATTTATGAGTGCACCTCCCCACACTGTGCTGAGTGTTCAGGGGTTTTTGACTAAAAATAGTATGACCCCTGTGCCTTACCCTTCCTATTCAGCTGACCACCCTGAGTGACTTGTTTTTGTTTCCCCAGATGGAAAAATACCCTCGAAGGGAAATATTTTGCCAACATGAAAGAGTGAAACAAAAATGGCAGAAGCACTAAAAAGCATCAAAACTGATGAATTCAAAAGTAATTTTGATCAGTGGGAAAAATGTCTTGATGGTTGTATTGCATCAAAAGAAGAGTATTTTGAAGATGACTGAAATTTAAACATGTGAAAATAAGTATACATCTTTAATAAGTAAATTCCAGGATAAGGAGGCCTCCTCATATTGTTAATACAGATGAAAAATATATATGATATATAAAATTATATGTGGCTAGATAGATAGTTCAAGCAGATAAAAACAAACCATTCTAACTACTTTATAATGAATTTAATTCAGTGAATTTGTAACATAGTTGATGAAATAGTTGAGAAACCAAAGAGAAGAGTAGGTCCTACCATTCAGGCTATAAGAGCAAAGAGAGGAGGTAGTGTTATCAGATCTCAGGATCTGAACCTGGAATCATGGGGAGTCTACATGGTCAAAGCCAAAGCCATGGAGGAGACTCAACCACTGCTAAACACTCCTCAAGGGTTATGAAACAGGAATGTATTAGAATATCCTTCGTCCTTTCTTCATTTCTGTCAGTGCTTCCCATTTACTGAAGCAGAGAGAAGCTAGTTAAAAACAGCCTATGAAGGACATCTGCAAGGGATCATCTCTGATACCAGGCAAAGAAAAAGAAGGACATGATGTAGATCTGAAGACAAATAAGGCCAATGACTATCATGTCACCAAAAAAATTTACTTTGCATTGTATTATGAGCAAAGTCAATTTTATAATTGTTGTGTGAGAGACAAAGACTTTATATTACACACATCATAGTTTTAAACTTCATTGACCACCCTTAACATGTTTCTTTTCCCAAACATACCTCTACCCAGGTTTTTCCTTTTGCCTTATTACCCACTATAGGGCTCAGACTAATAACCATATGAATAGCAAAATATCCACCAATAAGAACTAATTATAAAACAAATTCTAATTTTCCTCATAAAATCTTCAATTAAATATTATTTTAATAATGATAATTATATCTCAATATTTTAAAGTATCTAAAATTCTCTCTTACTACTTTTTGGCCATATTTTTGATAGGAAATGTCCATCAGAATTCATAAGAACGGCTTGCCTTTTCAGTCCCTACATCTTCATCTCCTGTTCTGTCTTCAGCATGTCCAAATACAAATTTTCATTATTACCACTCCATTGACAATATGTTTGTGAATTCACCATGACTACATATTGATGGATACAAAATCATTTCTCTTTTATTATTTTAAGGATGATTTACCATTTAATTACTTGACCTCTTCCTGTCTCTGTTTATCTTAGCATTTCTTTTTCCTGATCTCCAGAGCAACACCCTCTACTACCTCTCTAGTTCCTTCTTTGTAATCTCCTGTGTTAACTCCTCCTCTGCTAAAACCTTAAATTTGGACAATTTCTGGGTCAGATCCTTGGCATTCATCCCTTATATAGCTATTCTCTCTCTTTCTCTCAATTTTATCCAATCCCATGGTTTTCAATATTCAGTTTGCAAATTTGTAATTCAAGCCTGACTCTTCTTCAAAGTCCAAGCTCGAATATACAACTAGCTCCCTAATGTATTCACTTGATTGTTCTGATTATAATTTATAAATGAACTCACTTTATGGAGAATATTTCGTTCCTCCATCCCCAAACATTCTGCTGCTGTACAATATTTGTCTCCCTCTCTTATTGGTTTTGCTTTTTTTCTCCATCTCAAAACTCCTACAATTCAACCATAATTCTTCTTTTCTCCTGACCCTCTATAGCCCACCTATTCATTACCTGTCAGCTTCACTTCTACAGTGTAGGTAGAAAATGAGCATTTTCACCTTCTCTATTGCTCCCAACCTCAGTCCATCATCTTCATGGAGTATTTTTTCAATAGCCAATTCTCCTTTTCCCATTAGTGTCTCTTTACAAGAAATGCTCCACTGCATGGAGTATGATCTGGAAAGATACAAAGCCAGAGTAGTCATCTAGTAATATACAAAGTCTATCTGGAAAAAGTCCAGCCATCATTAATATAATGAGAATGGTTAGCACAGCATTGATGTAACATGGCAGCCAAGGAAAGTGGACTGAAATGAGCATATGTGAACAATGACAACTTTAATGTACTAGTCAGTGGAGGCAGTAGACACCATCGAGTGAGAATACACTGTATGCCTATTGCATTAGAAATGACTGAGTGAATAGGGCAATGAATCTGCATCAAAGTTTGCATTAAGCTTGAGCATTCCTCAGCAGAAACTATTCGGATGATTCAGAAGGTCACAGCTATGGGTAGCTGATAATTGGTAGCTTCATCATGACAACATGCCTGCTCATCTATCATGTCTCACGTAGAGTTTTTTGGTGAAACATCAAATTGCCCAGGTGACTCAGGCCCCCTACAGCCCAGATTTGGTTCCCTGTGACTTCTGGCTTTTCCCCAAACAAAAATCACCTTTAAAAGGGAAGATATTTCATATTGTCAATGAGATTGAACAAAATATGATAGGGCATATGATAGCAATTGGGAGAACTGTGTGAGGTCCCAAGGTACCTAGTTTTGACAGGGACCAAGGCATCATTGTCTTATGTATGATGTTTGTTGTATCTTTTTCAATAAATGTCTCTATTTTTCATATTGCATGGCTGGATACTTTACGGGCAGGCTTCACAATTAAGATCATGTCGTTCTCCTGGGGTTTTTTAATTTATTACACTTAACATGAAATCAAACTCCTTACTATGATCTATAAAAACATGCAAATATAATGAATATCTTGTAGGTAGTTTTGCCCTAAGCAGATATATCTTGACATAGTTGTTGGGATTAATAAATCACTAAACATATTTATCCATCCCATATAAGTCTATTCACCTAAAGGCTTCTATTGTCTTCTTAATTTCAATAAATTTAAAAAAGGTTATTTTTTTTTTCAGAATTCAAAGTACTTTTGAGGCAAATGGTACAGCTTTATATCTTAACTACCTTGAAACAGAGCCTAGTGGTGGAACTTGAGCCAGCTCTCCATTAACAGAGACATGCCTTCGCAAAAAGCAAAAAATTAAGTTTGCTGGCTTTCTGGTTATCATTTTCAACATGCGAATCAATGATGTGATTCCAAAGACTTTAGGCCCAACAGCAATATTACCCAGAAACCCATATTAAATGCCAAAGAAATACCAAATGGAGATAAGAGAGTCACATGAAAGATTACCTGTAACTGCGGCCTGATGCCACTTGCTAAGACAATCAACATGCATGGGGGATTAGGCTATATAAACTCAGTTGAATTGAATCAGCTGTCTTAATGGGCCAGAAAATCAACCAGTCTGAGTGAAAAATTCACTTGAAATGGTTGACCGGCACTAGTTGAAGAAGCAACTGAAATTTGAGGAATCCTCGAAATACTCCAAACTAGGAGGGAAAAAAAATTTAAACTGTCTTTTTTTGTTTCTCAATTTCCATCTGAGCACTTGACATAATCTAGACATAACCTCAGGGCTCTAGACCCCAGAAACATAGTGCACCTCTCTTAATCTCTAAAAATATCTTTAAATCCTCAATGATACCTATCACCATGTAAACCAGAGACACATGCACCACTACTATGGACTCCTTATTTGTGTCCTTACTCCATAAACAATTTGTCCAATGGTCTTACATATTTCTAAGTACTATCCTTTATTATTATATAATGCATATTACTATAAACACTTCGCTATTTCTTTAACACTTTGCTATTTTTTTGAGTTTTCACATGCACTATCTGAAGACTCTGTATTAGGCACTGTTATCCTTATTATTCAGAAGAGAAACCTTACACTCAGACATTATTAATGATTTGTTTAAAATCACACACATGTGGAATGACAAAGCTGGAATTCAAATAAAGGTCTTCATCTTCTATCAAGAATATGTGCCTTCTTAGACTTTTGAAAATCTACCAGATCATAATTTTTCACCAAAATTCCCATCCTTGATAACCAGAAGCTCTAAAATAGTTTCTTACCCTTTGCCTAGGACACATAAATAAAGTTATGCCATAATACACACCCATTTGGGAAGTGTAAGTTCAGGTCCTCTGCCCATTTTTTTGTTTGCTTGGTGTTGAGTTGTATGAGTTCTTTAGACATTTTAGATATTAACCCCTTGTTGGAGCAGTTGTTTACAAATATCTTTGCCCATTCTGTTGGTGCCTTTTTGTTTTGCTGGCAGTTTCTTTTCAGTTTGATACATATAGTCCTGTTCATTTATTTTTGCCTTTACTTCCCTTGTTTTTGAGGTCAAACTAATAAAATCCTTTACAAAACCAAGATCTACAAGTTTAGTACCTACATTTTCTTCAGTGCAATTTATTGTTTCAGGTCTTATATTTAGGTCTTCGATCCATTGTGTGTCAATTTTTGTATCTAGGGACAAATAGTAGTCTAGTAGTAGAGTGCTCACTAGAGAGAAAGGAGGTGGGGGAGTAGTAAAGGGTAGAAGGGGGTCTAATATATGGTGATGGAAGAAGACTTAACTTTGGGTGATGGGCACACAATGCAAGATACAGATGAGGTATCAGAAATTATACACATGAAACCTATATACATTTGTTAACCAATGTCACCTAAATAAATTTAATTTAAAATATTAATCTATTATGCAGACCTCACTATAAGAATCCATTAATTTATTAAGTGACCTACAGAATTGACTATGATTTTATAGTTCAAATAATTCCAAGTAAAGGCCATATTTACTATGACTTAATAATACAATAAAATAAGTAAATGAAGTAAAATCCTTCTGCAAGTAGGTGATTCCTCCTTAAATTAAGCATTTCTTTACAGATAAAATTCTTGCAGCTGCCACTGTTTTTCATTCTGAAGTAGGCTCAAAATTTCCACAATTAATCAAGTTCTATCTAGAATGGAGTAAGTGGTTCATTTTAGTAGAAACTATTTTGTCATCACATCAGCCATTCTCATTTATAAAATGTGTATTACTTACCCAGCTCTTTGAAAGGGAGCTACCTTGTCAATTTTTTCTCCTACCAAGACGTGTTTTTTAAGACATCAATTATCCTTTCTTAAAAATGTACCAGTCTATCTTGAGTTTCTCAGCAAGTTTCTATGCCAAAGAAAACACTAATCCTTTCAATTTATTAGAAATGTTAGAGAGAAAAAATTTCCTTCTCCCCATCTAGGTTCTTTGGCTGGTCTAAGAATTAAATTAACATAAGACAGATTAATAGTAGAAAAACAAATATTTAATTATATATGTATGGGAGCCCCACAAACATATGAGAACCAAAGGCAGCCAGGCAGCTGAGGCTACTCTGCTAGCCTGAGTTAAAGAATTAGATGGAGTCCTGATGATTCAAAAGGGAAAGGGCAATTTATAGGAAGAGAAGAAAGTGTGTCCTAATCAGATATTTGCCCTAACATGCAGTTAAGTCTTTCAGGCAAAAAGTTATTTCTGGTAATAGTTCTTTTTCTGGGCCAGGCCTCCTAAATTCTGTTAGGCAGCTAAGAAACAGTTAAAAGTTCTGGAGTCCGGTGGCCCTTGATTTCTTTGTGCTCAAAATAATTCACGTGCCAAAGTGGCATATTTTGGGGCGGCATACTCTCTTCTTCAGGAATCAATGCCTAATCCTTTTTGTTCTCATACTTATTACAAATCATAAAAACCTCTGAATATCAGTTTAAGAAGTAAAAGTCCTATGTAGTATTTCTCATGCTTATTAATTATTTAAATTAAAAATTTTAGTGCTCTCTGTTCTGTTCAAAAGGTAAACCAAAAAAGAAATGTTCCATATGGAAATGCTTCAAATACATAATAGGAAAAGTGTGTTTAGGGGAATATTTATACTATATTTTAGTATGCACAAAAAATATAGTTTCCATTGTTAATAAAATTTATGATAATTATTTAAAGCGTTTATACAGACAAAAAAATGTTAGTCACTACTACCAGTAATGAAGATGGAAAATATGCTTATAGATATATAAACATTAAAATAGTAAAAAAAAATTCTAACTGTAGATAATAACAATTACTTCAAATGGCTCAAAATCTCCCAAAAGTTTCCAAATGAATCTATTGTCTTATACTTCTATAATTTACTGAAGTAGTAGTAAATATCCTCCTTAGATCTATATTTTCAAGTTATTAAACTTATTGAAGAATCTATGTTCATTTTGTTTTATTTTATTTTTAATATTTCTTTATACACATGCATATATACATAGGTTTTATGAAGATAAATCATATTATTCCTTTGTTTAATCTCTGAAGAAATACTTATTAAGTACCACCATGTGTCAGGCATGGTTTAACTCTGGAGGACAAAAAGTACAAAAAAAAAAATGCCCATACATCTTAAGCTCATATCTGGAATGGAAAACAATAAGTATAAAACTAAAAGGGAAAAAAACACAACGTGTGTTGATTAAAAATAAAGTAGGAACTGGGATACAGGGTCCATGTTGAGGTGGTGTTTACAGGTTTAACTGTAAGTAGGTTAGTCAAAGGGGAGACCTCATTTTGAATTTGAAATTTGATATAAAGCCTAATGTCAGTGAGGAAGTTTGCCGTGAAGATACCTGGAGGAAAAACAAAAACAATTGAACCAGAGTAAGCAGCAAGAATACTAGAGGGAGTGGACTGAGAGAGTTAAAAAAAACACACACAAAAAAAACAGTGGGGAACTGGAATTTAAAATTAATCAGATAAGAAAGGAGTTCACAGGTCAAAAAACAATCCATTAGGAAGAATCTAGTGTCCTGCATGCAATACAATCAAACTGCTTGAAAAGCAGAAAACAACCTAATAAATTAAATGATATTAATTAAGAGGAAAGTGAAGAATTGGTGGTTGGATTTACCAACATAAAGGTCATTCTGAATTCAGTAAGAATATAATCAGTGATGTGCTAAAGACCAGGAAGAGTTTTGTGGAATTTTGCTCTAAATAAGGATAAAAAATATGGTGTAACTAAAGGTAGAAATAGTCTCAAAAGAGGATATAAATGAATAAAAATATATGATAAAGGTTAAAGAAAGAAAATGGGTGTAATACTTTTTGAGTATTTAAGAGAAGATGAATTTTGTGAAGAAACAGAGAAACTGGCCATTGCTTGGCAGGCAGACAAGACAAAAAAGAGAAAATAATGCACAGATAATGTAGGCCTGGCAGGTTTTAGTATGTCTGGGTCTTTTTTATATTTTATTTCTCTCCATATAATTTAATTTTACATAGCTTTTATCATTGGCAGATCACTGTCAGTTTTTTTCTCTCCATCTACAACAATGCAAGAACAACCCTTATTCTCTCTATTTGTATGTTAGAAGTCTGTGTGTGTTCATATAAAGGCATATATATTCAAGGAATCGTTGGCCTCTCTGACTGGGAAGATAAAATAGATCTTTCCTTCTGTAGAAATAAATATGGAAAAGCTGGGTTTAGAGGAATAAGCAATATTGTAACTTTAAAATGTCATTAAGACATGAAAATAGATGTGTCAAGTATATAATTGTATATCTTGGAATCCAGAGAAGAGGTTTGAATAAAAAATAAAAATGTGGGAATTGCCAGTTAAATTTTTTTAAAGCCACCACACTGTCAGAACACCAAAACAGTGAGTACAAATAACACAAGAAGTCCAAGAACTAAACTCTAGGCATTCTCTAAAGGCAATAAGAAAGATTCAAGAAATGAAAAGAATCTGCATTCTAAAAGCCAAGAGAAAGCATTTCAAAAAGAGAATAATCTAATGTGTCAAATACTGTTGATAGAACAAGTAAGGTGAAAACTGAGAGCTGTCATCAGATTCTTCCAACACATGATCATTGCTAAAGTTGAAAAAATAATTTTCAATTTGGGTGCATAGCTGAAAACCTGATTGGAGAAGGTTCAAGGGAGATTAGAAGGACAGTACCTAGAGATAAATTACAGATACCTGCTATATTACTTTAGTTCTGACACATGCATTATTCCACATTTTAAATCTCTGCAATTAGGGCAGATTAAAATGAATAGCATTTATACTTGTTTTACTAACTAGGTACCTATTCTAATGCTGCTGTCATTATCTGCTTATTCATGACCTTTGGCATAGTTGAAATTTTTAATATTGCTAGATAAAAATAAAAGTAAAAAATTCTTTCAATACACATAACATAAAATTTCAATTGATATGAAAGCTTTGATGATGGATTAATTAGCATATTCTTTTCTAATGGTACACACATTAACTGCATATTACAATCAGTGTGGTTCAAATACAATAAATACAATTATAATGGCAATTAGTTCTAAATGGAAAACAGAAATGAGATAGTTGGAGGGTATTAGAAGGTCAAGGGGAGTTTGTGTATAAGATTTTGTTTATTTAAAAACTGGGGGATATTTGCATGTTGATGAGAACAGTCTTCATGGAAAGTAAAAATTTGGTGCACTATCATATATTCTCAGTATGTATTAGGAACATGAAAATATGGTTGCTGTAGTTCTCGTGTCTCTATCAATGGAGTTATGCAAAAATCGTTTAATATCTTCCTTTTGTGTTCACAAGGTAAAAGTTGCTCTACAATCCTTTAGTAGATTGTAGATATAAAAACACATGATCACTGTAAACTATACTCTCATACATTTAAGAATTATCAACCATTGATATATAAACATTAACTCACAATACATCTATACAAGTCTATATCTACCCTCTTTAATACCTTATATAGTTGTTTAAAATAAGCAGTTTAAAATAAAAAAGACTTCAAAAAATAGCTGCCATAACTTTTTAAAAAAGATTTTATTTGTTTATTTTTAGAGACAGGGGAAGGGAAGGAGAAAGAGAGGGAGAGAAAGAAACATCAATGTGTGGTTGCCTCTCACGCACCCCACACTGGGGACCTGGCCTGCAACCCAGGCATGTGCCCTGACTGGGAATCAAACCAGTGACTCCTCAGTTCACATCATTGAGCTACACCAGCCAAACTCTTCCATACCATTTTTACTGAAGTAAGATTATCTCTAAGTAGCATGTTGACTTCATATACATACATTTATTTTAACTGAATCTCTTTATATTTTGTATTCGATGCACAGGTAATAATGCATTCCCAACTTACAAATGAGCTTACCAAAATAAACAATAAAAAATAACTATTCCTAGAGAAATTGGTATTACTTTGAACTGTGCTAAATGGTATACATCCATCTTATAATACAAATAATCTGCAAAATAAATATTTTAAGGTCACTCATTCGTTTTGCCAATGATGAGCTTAAAATGAATGCAGGATATATTTCTCTAGAGTAACATTAGTAAACAATAAATAATGGCTAAGTTCTAAATAGCTCAAATGTTTATGTAGCTTTTGATTTCATAATTTATCTTAGCTTTGTGTTGATCCATCTAATGAAGTTGTTTTCAAATCTTTATTGCTGGATAATCAAGTATTTCTGTCAATTTAAATGTGTCAATAAAAATTTAATGTTCCACATTCTATAATAAAAATTATAGTCAAGAAAAATTTAGTTGAAAACTAGGTATAGTATATTGTGTAATTCATAATTCATAAATATATAAAATACAAAATCTGAGTATGAAATTTGCATTCCTATTTTACTGAATAACCATCATTTTAAAGTTCATTGAGTATTTGATGATCATCTGTTTGAGTTTAGGGGGTTATATTTTGATATTTTATTTGTTTTTTCTTAATAAAAATATAATTAATTTATTTAAAGTATTTTATTGTTATAAAAATTTAAATGATAGAAATCACATTTTGTCTATTTCTTGGTAGCAATTAATCTGTGTTAATTTTTCCTTTCTATAAAGCTTATCACACTAGGTATTTTATAAATGCATGTTGGTGTATCATCTGTGTATCATATATTATTAGATGTTCTGTATTAAATAAGTTAGAAAAAAGTATTGTCATTAACCTATGGTTGCTTAGAATCCTTCTGCTCATTAATCTAAATACTCTTTCATGTTTCTGTGGTTTGTCTAAGATCTTAATTGCCTATAATGTTGTCGGTTACATGAGAAAACATGTTCTCAATATAATTGTGGGTACTTGGTGGACCACACATCATCCCCTTCCTCACTAGGTGTGTATGCAATGGAAGTAATGTTGGTGGAAGTAAGCATAGGATAATGTTTAGGAATATTGGTCTAGAAGAAAGCTACAGAGACACCAATAACAACTAGCTAAAAGACATTGGTGAGTCATTTGACTTGTCCCAGCTTCATTCTTCATACCTATAAAGTGGTGGTTATAATAATAGCTGTATCATAGGCATCTGAGAGGTAAATGATAATGTATTGCTTCATGCATTGCTTGACATAGGTTTAATGTCTAATAAATTTTGAGAGAACAAATAGGGGGACTAATATGGTTATTTAGGACCATATTACCTTATTCTAAACATGCCTGGATGACTAGAAAATCTTAGGTTATTATTTAAGTGTATGTTAAATGTATATGTAAATTGAGTTTTTTAATGTTAATATTTCTGAAGAAAATTAAGAATTCCATTGTAATATGTACACATTAACCATGATGTATCTAAAAAATTATCTGTAAATTGACTACATTAAATTATAGTAGAAAAGCATATTACAAACAATTATTCAGATATATTTTGAACAGTATAGTGGCCTATTTTCTGCATTTTTAGTGTGAAATGAGGTATATAATTTTCCTGTAATGCCTCTAGTTAATGGATAAAAGCTTGGTTGTAGACTCCTAAGTAATTGAAGGTCTTAAATAGACTGCCTATGAGGTGTTTTTATTTGATTTTGAACAATCACACTGTATTACTTTGTTAAACTTTGCAATTTTATACGATGTTTATGTGAGCAGATTTGTGATATAATAATGCAATTGAATGTTAATGTGCCTACTAGAATCAACATTCTTAAAGACAGACATTTTGGGGTAAATCTTGACGCTCAGTGTTCTGCATGAAGCAACAAGGTCACCTGATATAAGCATTGTCACTCATTTCAATCACCTTGACATTACTCCTGTTTTTGCTTGCTTATTCATGCTTTGCTTTGAGGTTGGGCAGACTTCAGGATCTATAGTTGAGACAAGGAAAATCTTTAATTTCGTAAACTTCAGCAGGTACCCAGATGGGCATATACAATAAAAATTTAACACAATGGATTTAGATATCTTTGTGTTGAGTCTGACATTTAAATATAACTATTTTATTTTATTATTTTATTTTATTTTGTGTTATTATTTTACTGTGTCTTGTCTGCCTCAGTCAGTCTCCTCCTCCTTGGAAAAAAGACTTTTGAAGTTACCTCTTTTCTTCCACCCAGGTCCATTTTACTACTTTTGCCCAAATCCACTATGGCCAGGCCTCTCTTGAATTTTACGAGAAAAATGTCTAAGTGAATATTTATTTAGAGCTGCCATTTATTGAGCATCAACACATTAGTTTATATACCTATCCCTAATCCTTAAAATAATCCTGGAGGGTAGGCACAATTTTCTCTCTTATTATAGATGTTGAGAGTAAGGTTCCTTGGTCAAGTGACCAGCTAAAACTACAAGGTTGGTTTTATGTGTGATCTATGAAGTCCATCTTATTTGGCTCTCAAGACTACACAGTATTCAATGTTGCCTTGATGAGAAATCTGAGAAGTTAATTCCTACAAAAGAATTCATAGCTAATAATGACTTCTGAAAATACTCTCCCAGATCATAGTTTTATTTTTTCTTAAGTGAAACCAAACTGTCTAAACAGAAAACACAAGCATGACCTATAATACAATGTTGAACAAAGAAGTATTTAAATAAATACTGTAAAAAGTATTTATTTTCATTTATGAGTAGGAATAAAAAATAAATAAATCATACATATTTACAAATGCAACAACTACCAGGAACTGTTTACATGAATACCAAATTTTGACCAAATAAGAATTAGGGTTTGGTTGATTGTTGCTGATTTTTTAAATTTTCTGAATGAAGAATGGAAAGAATGCCATTTAAAGAGACCTGCATGGCTTGATACAAACAAAATCCTAATGAGATAGAACAATCACTGACCTTGAAACCAAAGCTCTGGCTTCTATACTGGTATAAGTTTATTGGTGAATTTGTGCTGTAATTTTTTTCAGAAATACATATATTTTATTTTAAAAATCTTTTGTATTAAAATTTAATAGATATATAAGACCATAATCTTATAACAAATTTCTAACAGTACTGTGCACTGAAGCATCCTTTAAAATAGTTTTTTTTTAACTTTTGAAAAGTCAACTGACTTGCCTCTATGATTCAAGAGCAACATAAACATCATTTATTATATGATAAATTGATCATGACATTTTTGCTATTATTCTCTGGGTTAAAACATATTACAGGTTACAAGGTGCTAAACTCTAACCTAGATATAAACAAACAGTATACATTCCACCACACGTTTTATCACTCAGTCTGAGTCAATATGTTTAGTGTAATGAATTTTATTAAATGTGCAGGACTTGGAATAAGACATACTTAACTGTCTTAAGGTATACTGTTTTACTGACTTACTCTTATCTAGTAACACAAGTGGGAACTCTGATCACTCATTCTGTGATTAAAACACATACTGAGGAGCTCTGGATGAGTAGCTCAGGTGCTAAGAGCATCATCCCAACAAGCCAAGATTGCAGTTCGATCTCCTGTCAAGGCACATACAAGGAGCAATGAACGAAATGGGTAGAACAGAAAATCAATATCTGTCTGTGTGTCTGTCTGTTTCTCTCTGCCTTCCTCTCTCTCTCAAATCAATTTACACATATAGATGCACATACATATATACACACACATATATACACAGTGCAGAGAAAAAAAGATCTTTACTCTGCCGCTTAATATACCCAGGGCATTCCAGATGATTTGAAGACGTGAACAGTTAATGTGTTGAGTTGGACTAATTTAAATAGAGCTCCACAGAGAAAACCAGACTTATAACATTGATATACATTTCTACTTTTCTAAAAAAGGTCACTACTGCTAAACATACATATTAAAATCCCATGTAAAAATAAAATGTATTCCTACACAACAAGCTCAAACATTTTACTTTTATTGTTTCAATTCGTAAAATTTTGTAATATCCTGGTTAAGATCTTTAGTGACATTTTTAATATTTAATAAATCAAAATTTTAGTCTCCAGGGCATTATATGTCTTATATTCTGAAGTTGCTGCCATATAAACAAATTGTTTTTCAAATCATTTTATATATTTTTAAAGTACATGAAAAGTTCAATCTAATCTGTATAACATCATCAAATTTTTATTCTCTAACTCTTATTTTATTTGCAAGCAAAACTCAATTTCCAAAGATATGGGTTGGTCCCTATGTAACTGCATCATGGACTATAAATCAACCCATTTGATAGTATTATAGTTAATGTTTCAGAAAATTGTGTCACCAATAACACCATATTGTTTTATTCTTTTTAATAACCCATTTTTTGTTTCAATATCATATTTTTATTTTGCAGTAATTTTTCTAAGTAGAAAGAAATGACATGGTAAATTATAATATTGAAATCATGCTAAAGAATTTATCTATCTGGCTAGGTTATTTTTCTTGTCTAGTATTAGTTTTTATAATGTTGATATGCATACCCATCTCAAAAATACTCATTACAAGAACTATTTAATTTTATTTATATATAGTGAGTTTCAGATTTACCCTTAAAGGAGGATTGAAGAATTTGATGATGAAATTGTCATTTCTTATTAAGTACTTCCACATACATTATTTCATTAAAACAACTCTATGATGTAGGTAACAACATTGCCATTGTATAGATTATGAAAGAAAGTCTCACAGGTTTGCCTATGCCAACAATTTATAAACAGTTGATCTATGACAGAAATAGCTTCATATGACTAGAGGAATGATATTTATTTCATCAGATCAAGCAAATAAGATACAATATTTATTGTGTACCTGTGTTGCCTAGTCATAAATGCTTTGTGGTATTAAGTCAAACCTCATTCATTCTCTCTGTCTCTGTCTCTCTCTCTCACACACACTCACACACAGCATTTTATAGATGAGGAAATGGAGCCACAAAGAGATTGATTACATAACTTGTAGTTAACAAGCTAGTAAGTGGCAAAACGAAAATCAAACTGTAGAGCATAGTATTTCACATGTAGGCTGTAGAGAAAGAATATCTGAATTCTATCCCAGTGCCACCCTATTATTCCTAACTAGTATTTTGGGGACAACAGCAAGTGTTTCAAAAGTGCCTGTCTTGTGATTTAGCTAATTTACTCTATTTTGGTAATTATATTGAGTCTCTCTTTCTATTATATTGAATCTAATGGTACTAATGTAAAGACTAATGGAAGATAATAAAGAATGCAGAAATAAACCCTTGCATTTATGGTCAACTGAGTTTTGACAAGGAAGTAAAAACTTTACATTTTGTTATTTAAACTTTCTTATCTTCTTTGTTATATATAACACATATATCATAAATATTATTTGTCATGTTGTTGTTCATATAATCTTTTCTTATAACATTTCCCCCTAATTTTAAAGGCATAAAAATTATCGTTTTAAAATTATGAATTACAGTTTTATGATTTTACTAATGTCCTTGTTATTTTAAATTATACTTGAATTGTCTGAAATCTGGTTTCAGAACTCTTCTCTTAGTCCTTCTACGGCTCTTGTTCTTTCCTGATGAATCACGTAACTTTTCTGATAACTTTTAGACATTTTTTTGAATATTAGATTTTATTTTATAGTGTGGTAGATTGTATATTGTTCCCAATTATTCATCCATGCATATAAAAAATTATACATTCATGCCCTTCCTCAAGTGGCTTTGCAGTGCCCACCCCTATAATAGGCGAAATATGAGGTCTGCCCAGAAAGTATCCAGTCACGTACTGTGAAAAGTAGAGCCATGTTTTGAAGAAGATGCAAGATACAAGAAACAGTGTACACAGGACAATGATGCCTCAGTCCCCGTCAAAGAAGCCACATTGGGACCTCAAACAGTTCTCCCAATTGCCATCAGCTGCCCTGTCATATTTGCCTGAATCTCATTGACGTCTGAAATCTCTTTCCTTTCAAAGGTGATTTTGGCTTAGGGAAAATCCAGAACTCACAGAGCACCAAATCTGAGCTGTAGGGAGGCTGAGTTAGTTACCTGGGTGATCTGATGTTTCACCAAAAACCTGTATAAGATGGAATGCATGAGCATGCATGTTGTTGTGATGAAGCTATCAATCACCAGTTGTCCATAGGTGTGACCATCTACAACTACTTTCTGCTGAGGAATGTTCAACCTTCACACAAAATTTGGTGCAGATTTTGACTGCTCGCTCAGTCATTTTAAACGTGGCAGCCACATAGTATACACGCTCACTCAACAACCTCTACGGTCCCCATTGACTAGTACAGTGAAGTCGTCACTGTCCATGCATGTGCATTACAGTCCACCCTCCTTGGCTGCCAGGTTATATTGCCATAGCACAAGCTGTTCTCATTATTTTAACAATGGTTGGACTTTTTCTGGGCAGACCTCAATGTAGCACAGTCATATTGTCATATAACGTAGCATAGGGATTATTTTTAGCCATAGGGACATGAGTAGATTTGAAATTAGCAAATAGTTGTACTGTGTTTTCTTGCTTTAACTTGTTCTTTTCTGACTTTACCAATACTTTAATTAGAAGAGTCCAGAATAAAGAGACATGTGTGAGAAAAATCAAATTTGTTTTTATCCTTTAAAATGTTAATATTTTTAGAAAATAGAGAACAGCTGAAAATAATAGAGGTGGTGTCCATTTTGCTATAAAGTCTACCCCTTAAGTTGTTTTATAATTGCCCTTTCAAATATAAAAATTTAATGCATACAAAAATGTATATGTTGTAAAATATAAAAAGATGGTGACTCTAAAGGAACTCACCATTCTCCTTAAGATATAATTTATTGTCAAATCACTGAAACTCTCTATTCACCCCTCACGTTTCTCAAAACTGTTCTTCCTTTATCATGGGTTTGATGTTTCATTCATTTACATAATTCTGCAAGCTATTATACAGGTATATATTTTAATAATTCATATTATATATGCATACATCTATATAATTTTAATGTTATCATATTTTAGTACACATTTTAGATTTTATTAATAGAATTATGATTAATTGATTTGAAGTATTTGTATTAGTTGTTGAGTATAGCTCAAAAAGCCATCAACCTCCTTTGCATTCTTTGTATTGAAATTTGGAGAGAAAGCTAAGTTCTTAGCCTCATCATGCTTCAAATAAGTCATCAGAAAAGACACTTTTTAAAATAAATGTAGGATTCTTCTCTCAGTGTTGTCCTTTTAATATCAGAATTGAGAGTTTTAATGGTATGAGTATAATTACAAATATTTGTTCTATTATATTCATGAATGATGAATGATTCAAAAGGCAGTCTACTCAATTCAGATTTTTCTAATCTAATTTTAAATTAGAAAACTCTGAGTCATTAATTTGGAGTCACAAAGCAAAGATTGTTTTTTGGTCCCAGACTCCTCCTTTATTTAGTTAAATTGTTTTTGAAAATAATAGTTGGCAATAAGGGGTTGTGTTTCACAGAATACTGAATCATAAACACATTATTGCATATGCTTTTGAAAGAAGTAATATTATTTTGCACAAAATTATAAGGACAAGTTTGTATGTTGAATATACATAGCCAAATATAATGTATACCATGGTGCTGTAACTATAAGTTTGATTCCATGGATATGGCTTATAAAATGTGTGAATTTGAAATCAAAATTGAAATTTGTTTCATGAGGCAATGCCTTCCTTTTTTCTTTTTAAATCTAAAAATAAGCACATAATTTCACCAAATTAAGTTTGACAAGTAATTTTTTATCAGAACATAAAACATCTCAACCACAACATGAATGTTATATGTTATGGTATATACCATATGTTTCATAAACAAACATGTTTGTTTATAACATACAACATATTATAATGTATAACCTGAATAGTAATGATTCTTATTTATTTGTATGGAGAAAACTATGTTTAACAGAACAAGGGCAATACCATAATTTTTTAAAAGATCTATTTATTTTTTTTATTTTTAGATAGAGGGGAAGAGAGGTAGGAAAAAAAGAGAAAAACATCAATGTGTGGTTTCCCAATGAGTCCCCCACTGGGGACCCGGCCCATAACCCAGGCATGTGCCCTGACTGGGAATCAAACCAGCGACCCTTTGATTCACAGGGTGGTGCTCAATCCACTTAGCCACCCAAGCCAGGGCTAGTAATTTTTGTGAGTCTCAGAATGCAGTTTTGTTCTAATTATTAGCAACACTTCAGTCTGTGGACTCCACAGCTTAGTATCAGCCACAGAGAAGGGGATGATGAGCACTATCTAGAACATACAACTTTCAAATACCCTTTGAAAGGGAGTGAGGATTTATCATTTGTTTACTACTTTGTTTGGATCTTCTTTTGGGTTTTAATATTAGGTAATATTACAAGATATAAGGATGTTTTTTAAAAAATATTTATTATCTTATTAAGGTATACTGTCTTCCCTGTTGGTGGGTGATATTTTACAGAAAAAAATACAAAATTATATGAAGTTCACGGTTGGAGTCCAGCCATTTTTTTAGCTGACAACACTATAACCATTACTTTCATTCTAATTTTAAGGATAGTAGTAGCAGCACTTCAATTAACCAATTAATCAAAATAATACTCAAGTTTCTGCATACCTAGTTCCTAAAGGCTCTCCCTTATGGCACATTATTTCAAATGAGTGCCACCTCCTGCTATGGAGGGTGTTCAGCTGGCCTAGAAAAGCACAGTAGTTAGCTCTTTCCATTGCAATGAAAAACTTAACAATATTGACATTTAAGTGACCATAATTAGTCCATTGAGATTAATGTGGGAACTTCATACCTCTCTTACTGTTATTGTCCCAGACTTATGACACCCTTTCAATTACAGTAGTTCATTGGTTCATTTTCCAAATGATTTTCTCACTTAGAGTGCCTAGAAGCTCAATTTTCTTGAAAAATGAAGACCTTGGGTACTGTAGAAAACACCATCAACTGAAGAAAATCTAAAGGGAGACCTTAAACCTTCCAATTGCAGTGTGTTTTCTCAGTTTGTAGGAGAAAAACACATCAAATAACCATATATAAAAACTAAATCATGGTAATGGATAACATTAAATATAAGCAGAACAAGTGTAAAAGTTCTGAGAATAATTTTACATGAATACCAGTTTAAAAACCAAAGCTAATAAGGTGCCAAGTTTTGCCTTGTTTAAACCATTTCATCCAAAGGTTTGACATGCTATATAGAAGAAAAAACTTATAATAATAACATATAATATGTTCCCAGGTTACATATTGTGCAATAACTAACATACTGACTTTATTTGATACCTTTGTATAGTAGTAGACAAAAAAATGTACTGATGGGTAACTGTTTTTTTAATAAGTATTATTTTAATAGTCTTTTAAAACTTAAATAGCATTTTTAAAATGGCTTTAGATAGCACTGGCCCTGTATCTCAATTGGTTAGAGCACCATCCCAATACACCAAGGCTGTGGATTTGACCCCTGGTCAGGGTGCCTGCCTAGGCTGAGTATTCCGTTCCCAGCTGGGGCATGTGGGAAAAGCAACCAATCGATGTTTCTCACATAGATGTTTTTCTCCCTCTCTTTTCCTCCCTTTAGATAAGTTTCCCTTAAAAATGAAGGGATTCAAAATAAATTATCAGCAAATATGCTGTAAAATCTATAAAAATTATTTTTAACACATAGGAAAGCAAGAAGCAGAACAATAAAGGTAACAAAGAGAGTTATAGCAGGCTAATAAATATAAAAAAAGTAAAATATCCACTAACATATGTATGTTGACTTTCTTCTATGAGCCAGCATGGGGATAGAAAGTGAAAACAAACGAAACCCCAGGAAATTGCCTATAAAATGAGGAGATAGACAAATGCCCTGATTTTCCAAAGCAGTAATATTATATTTGTTAGGACTACACCAGTTATTGGACTCTCCCAAAACTTATATTCAAGAACATAAAATCAGACTCTTGCTTTCAGAATTTGGTACTTCATATCACCAGTGTGGGCTAGAAACAACTTTTATCTACCTTCCAGTTTCTTTTGACTGGTCAAATAAATGCATTGATATTAGATAGATTAAAAAGAAAAAATAACCAAACTTAATTATATACATACACATGAGAACCCCACACACAGGAGAAGTCCAAAAACAGAGAGGGAAAAAACGAGGTGTTAGGACATACTGAGATGAGGTCAGACGCCTTGGGGCTTCAGAGGGGAGGAAGTTCATTGCAGGACAGTAAAAGCAGAGAGAGGTTCAGTACTTAGTTTGCCCTACTACAGAGATAGGTCAAAAAATTATTTCTGGTATAGCTTTTTTAGAGGCAAGTCTAGTTTAAATTATTTAAGGAAGAGATACAAGTTTCTCTGAGCCTTCAGCTCAAAATAATTCACATGCCAAAGTGACACACTTTGTGGAAACCTGTTCTGAACCCCTGCACCAGGAAACCTGTGTGCTGCCAACTGAAGGGACCCTGGAAAACAAACGCTTCTGCGGGAGATCTGCTTCCCACCTCTCAGTCTGCTTACATCTGGACATCCTCCTCTGACTACGGCTAGCCTACACTTCCTGGAAAAGACAATCTCCATCACTTCGAAATTCGTGACCCCAACACATTAAGACACATTCTATCACCTCAGTAACCTCAAATGAGAGGAATAATAGTTTCTTTTTCTAAAAGCCCTAAAATCAACCCAACTTTGGTGGTATACCCATCCTAGAGCCTGTCACTCTGGCCAGAGTCACAAGAGCAGTTTTAGAAAAATTCCACCCAAAACAACATGGTCTGGATTTTACCACATAAAAATATGAGTCTGATATCAGAAAAATAATGAAAGAGGTATCAGACCAAAGAAAACAGAAATCAAATAATCATCCCAGAAGGAGGAAGATTCTAGACACTGAAACAAATGAATTTGTTATTGATTTTATGCAAGATTTTTACAGATTATCTTACAGGGTTTTTGTGGGCATTAAAAATATTCAGAAATAATTAAAAGAATTTTGAGAACAACATATAAGAAGGACCCGTGGACATGGACAAGTGTGGGTACTGACTATGGGAGTGGGGAGCAGGCTGGGTGGAGGGGGGAGGAGGAAAAATTGGGACAACTTTAATAGCATAAATAATAAAACATTAAAAAATGATGGGATTGGCTGGGGTGGGGTAAATGCAGACAACAGTAATTGAACAACAAAATAATTTTAAAAAATAAAAATAGAAACAATAAAGAAGACTATAGATATACTATCCTTAAAATTTTCATGATGGACTAGTGGGTAACAAGATGAAAATTAGATCAAGTAACTATTTACTAATTATAACTACTTAAACAACCTTACCACAAGGAGATTTTTCTGGGGAGATATTTATAACAATAAATTTAATTCCTTCAATGGGCTTAGACTATTCAAATTTAAAATTTATTTCTAATAAGTTTGGTGATTTTACATTTTCCTAAGAATTCCTCCAATTCAACTACATTTTCAAATTGATTGGCTAACATGCCTCACAAATTCCTCTTATTATTATCTCATGTGTTTTGCATCTATGTAGTTATATCTTTTTTTATCCCACATAATCTTTGTGTTTGCATGTTTATTTCACTAATCTCAAGTGTTACTTTTCTTTTAGTCTTTTCAAAGTGCTGAAAGTATGGCGCCATTTCACTCAGTGACCTCCCAGACAAAGTATTCATTTCAGATTCAAATACAGCTAATATTTGTTTTGTGCTCTAAGAAAAGCAAAATAAATTGTTCAATTTTTTGGACAAAGTTATATATACTATTAAATTTATGACTATCTTGATTATTTATAGATTTTGTGATTCAAGATTCATGAGAGCAGGGTTATTGTGAGTAATGCTGATCACTGTAGCTCCGACTTTTAGATTAGTGTCCACAATCATGTCTACACACTGTTCAGTAAATGTACATTTTTTAAAGGGGAGAGTGACTTCCTGAAGACTCTGTGATCTGAATTCATGTGCCTCTTCGTTTGAAAAGTAGTACATTTCCAAATAAGAGTAATTTGTTTCTGAAAAATAATGATACAATGATTTAGCAATGTGTCAGCAGAAAACTTTCTTGTGTATTAAAATGAAATGACTTTGCACATATTTAATGAACACATTATTTATTGACTCAGATGTTCTACTCTGTCTAAAGAAATCACTGCCACTAGCAGACATGGATTTTCTAAGCACGTTCACTTAAACAAATGTGTCTAACTCTGTCTGAACATTACAATCACCAAGGGAGCTTTAAGTGCCCCAGACCAGTTGAATAAAAATCTCCCTGTAGCCCTGGCTGGTGTAGCTCAGTGGATTGAGCACGGGCTGCGAACCAGGCATCGCAGGTTCGATTCCCGGTCAGGGCACATGCCTAGGTTGCAGGCCAGGTCCCCAGCAACTGCACATTGATCTCTCTCTCTCTCTCCCCCCCCTTCCCTCTCTAAAAAATAAATAAATAAAATCTTTAAAAAAAAATCTCCCTGTGATGGGTTTGAGCCCAGAAGATTCAAATACGCAGCAAAATTGAAAACCATTGTCATAAGTTATATGAAACCCAATAGCTTATTTATTTTTTGTAGCACTGGCATGCATGGATCTTTTATTAAAAGAACAGATAGTTGAGGTCAAAAGCCATTACAGTTAAGACCAGAGTGTTCTTCCTGAACTAATTCAGCCATCATAAAATGGTTCAAAAACAATTTCCTAATCTGAATTTTTACACTGTTGAAAATACTTAAATAGTATCCTGTGCTTTGTCAAACATTTCCCCAAGTTGTATCATTAACTGTGTAATGATTAAAAGTATATTTATCTTTCCTTAAATTCTGTCCTGACATTGGCAAATGCTAATCTATTTTTAATAAAAATAGTTAGTTTGTCTCAGTTGGCAAAAGCATGCAGACAATAACACCAAAAAAAAATTCTGCCTATTATTGTGAAACAAACATTAACAGTCTTTGTAACACGATTTGAGTGAATGATGTGGCAGAAGGAGTGGCTAGGTATATTTAAAAATGCAACTGGCTTTGATCCATGAAAATATAGACTTTTGTGCAAGAAAATTCAAAATTTTAATTTAGTTGCTTCTGTCCTAATTTGACTTGTATTTATATAGCCATTTATTTTTCTTTGCCAAACATGCTTTTATCAATTAAATCAGGTAATTTCCTTTCATTTTTTAGCAAAGACATAATATAATCATTTTCCTAATTACTTGTATAAGCTAAAGGGAGTTTGATTGTGTTTCTCTTGACAATTTGTTCTATAATATAATTTTCTTTGTATATTAGGGAAAAAATTATTGTTGTCTGTGGCAGGCAATTATATGCCCTTCCTATTTACTTTGGGTTGACCCTTCCTGATTTTATTCCAAGCACTTGAATAAGATTTATCTCATTACCCAGCCCTGTAGGTGGGCACCATATTCATGCCTGCCCATAAAGTATATTCCATTTAATTTTACAGCAGGAGTGACACAGTGAGAGATTTGTGACCCAAGATGGGTCAATGGGGTTCATCTCTTTTAAGTTAGGTTATAAAGACAATGAAAGATGGTCATCGTTGCTGCAAATGCAGAACACTAGACAGACAATGAAACCAATCCAGAAGTAAGCAGAGCTGACATCTAAAACTTGAAAGATTCCCAGAGGTATTATTTGAGTCTTTGAAAACAAATGTTTCCTTCATGCTATTTAGTATGTTGTCAATACACACTCTTATCAACTTAATATCTAGTTTTTTTGTCACTCTGTAGAGAATTTTAATTACTAAAGTACTATCATTTTTAAATGACACCACTTGTAATACTGATCAGAAAAAAATTGTCACTTAAACATTGGATTCACAATGAATCTCCATTTCGAATTGGTTAAAACAGAAAAAAAATGGTGATACAGAAACAATGACATATGGTATACAGAAACTGATGAGGTAGGGTTTTACAAATGAAATATTCTAAAATGTGAAATTATAAAATCTCAGGTATAAATGGTGTACCTCAGGGTATAAGGACTCATCCTTTCTCATATGGTAAATTGTTGGAGAATGAGACATAGGCCCCATGTTATTTAGGCTGGAACTTAGCTTAGGAGACTTGATATAAAAATAAAGGTATATAAATCAGTTGGTTGATTAATATGTATGAATTTAAGTAAATGCTCACAAATAAGAGAGAATCTTACCCCTGAAGAAGAAGAAAATAAAAAACAGCTCAGCTTAAAGATTATTTTTCCCAGTGTTCAACATTACAAAATACCTAATCATAAGAGAGCTACATCTTAGCACAGAAAAATCCACATCTCACCTCCTGAGCTCCACACTAAAGGAAGAAAGCTGGAAACAAGAGAGAAGGTGATAGAAACTCCACTAGGGAGCTAAGAGTTGGCCGTGGCTACCTCCCAAGCATTTCTGCTTTATACAGCTGGTTTATACAAACTTCCAACAAATGCTAAAAAATAAGCACACATATATTAAAAGAGCTGCTTGTTTTAGATTCACTCTAAATCAGGAATACCTTCACCTGTTTTAGAGGCAGAGATCCAGAGAGAAGCCATTATGCTAAAAAGCAAGAAATGTGAGCAAAAGGGCTATTGCCAAAAGACAAACACCTATGCTGGGATGAAGATTAAAAACTCTACATCCTTAGCTTGGATAATTACTCCATAGAACAGATTAAATGCAAATTAATCGGAAGCCAGCAAAGGTTGAAATGGAATTAGTAACATTGCCTGATAGATTCCCAAGTTTGGGAAACAAAATCCTATGATTATTTAAGCCCTAATGCAATCAATCCTCTGGCATGGTGACTAAGTCTATACGAAGGGGAAGGGAATGCTAAGCCACAGTAATCACCAGAGAAGTAGTTTCCCAAATTTCTTTCTCAAATGTGACCTGTATGAGAATGGAAATGCGAAAGTTTTTCAAACAGAAACTGGAAAAGGAAGATTGGTTGACCAGAGAACCCTACACAGCAAAGCAGGGAGTGTTCACTACATGTACAAAATGGACAATGTGCCTGTGACAGAAACATAAATGTTGTATCTTCTTTCTCCATTGGCCTTGCCCAAATGAGGTTTTTATTGAAGATATCCTACTTACTTATTGCAAGAGTACATTAGGTATGATGGCAATAGGTTCCACATCATAAGAAGTCAATTCTGATTGTAGGCAAATGAAAGCCTTACTAATTATGCAGGTGCCTTGGATTAGAAACTTGAATAAATGCATGAAATATTTGGAAACTCTGTACTAGAGAGAATTTAAAATGCACTTACATTAGTTTATGGTATAGTTGTACCATGTTAAGAAAACTATCTTAAAATTGTCTATTGAGAAGAAGATGGGAATATGAAGGCAGTAAGAGATTAATAAATATCTTCTATTTGCTTTGTCTGACCTGAATCTCTACAAGCACAGTCTCCAATCAGTTCATGCTGTTCCAGTGATATATGAAATCTAAGGCTTGGCACGTGACCAAAGCTTAATTCAGAAACTCCAAACACTAGCCACAATGTTTATTCAGAAAGCATACCATGACTTCATCTGAGCCAATGAAAGTTATCCTAGAAATTTGTGGAAGAAATTTGCAAGAGATGCTGTCTTGCTTCTGAAATTTCTAGCTGTGCAAATAATTTAGATTAAATATTGTTTAAACTTGGAATGAAGCCAAGGAGGAAAGCAGAGTCTAATGAAGGGAAGAGGACATCAGAGCCATAACAAAACTATTAGAGTCTCTGCATTCTGGTGATCCTTAAAATAGCTTCTTCCCTGAACTTTTCAGATATATGAGCTAATAAGCACTATTTGTTTTGCTTAACTTGGTTTGATTTGAGATTTTCCATTTGTCACAAAGTTAAATAGGAGCAGAAAGTATTAGTCACACACTCAAAAGCTGCAGGGACCAGGGACTTCGCATAAAGAAAAGAGGTGAGGAACTGAAAAGGTGACGAAGCCATAGGAAGTAGCAGAGACATGAACACCATTAAATACTGTGTTATGTTGGTTGTGGGAAATCAGGCAATTTGACTATTCTATATCATCTTTATTAAAATATCTAAGTTTTAATAGAAAGTTTAAATTCAAATAGTTGGCAATGCACATTATTTATTTTTTATAAAATGCATCATGTAGCCTATGATTTTAGATACAAGAACTTAAAATTTGCAAATAATAATTTATATTCATCCACACAAAAAGTGATAAAAATCTAAAAATTATTTTTTGCCTCAAGTTCTTTATCTCTAATCATTCTCCACATGTTTTTGAGTTTCTAGCAGTAGGAAAAAAAACTGATGCTCTATAAATAATTGTATACCACACAAACGACCTGCCTTTTAAATCAGAGAATGCAAATCCTTTATATCTCTATAGGCTAAAGTTATAGGATAGAGCTAGCAGTAAGTAGTGGTTGTCATATAAATGCATCCTTGTCTGAAATTCAAGAATTATTCTTACCCAAAAGCATTCTATGTCAATTAGAAACAAAACAAAATAAAAATCAAAAGTCAAAACAAATTTGTGTATGATGGTTTCTTTCTGAACTAATAGTTTGAGACATTTGTGAAATTATATCTGTATATATAATTTTTAAAATATATATGAATATATATGTATATATATATTTAAAGCATGTATGGATATTGCTCTTATCTATTTAAAATGCATCCTAACTTTTTGGAAAGCTTTTTAGTAACCAACTCTTTCAACACACAACAAAGCAAGATTTTCCATGTATGTGAATATTTAAACCAATCCCCCAAGGGCCAATAGGTGTTCTGAGTACTCTATTAAGAGAAGGAGGGAAAGGTTACTACATCAATATAGAAATAGTCTGATGTGAAAAAATACAATGAATTCTCTGGACAGTTCTGTATTTCTGTAAAATTAATTATGCCCTGGAAATGTATTTCACCAGACTGAAAAATAAAAATAAAAATTATTTAAAAGTAATTGAAATTAAGCTTAATGAAGACAGAGATATAAGAAAATATAAAGTAAAAGTCATATTAATAGGAGGAATATGAATGCCATATAACGAGAATCAAAAGTTTTGTAAAGTTTCAATCTTAGAGATGTAAGGTGCATATAATTATAAATATTTTACAAGGAATATTAAGTACCTCCAAATCATTATAAAGATGTAACCTTTCAATATGACTGTGTTGGAGATAGACCTTGAAATTTTTAATTAAGTTTAAATGAAGTCACAAGATGAGGCCATAATCAATGGGAATGCTGTCCTTATAAGAGGAAGAGACACCAGGACTTCACACTCATGCATAAAAGACCATGTGAGGACACAATGAGGAGGCAGCCAACACAAGGCCAGAGGAAAGGCAGGAAAATTTAAACCTGCACACATCTTGATCTCGGATTACTACAGCCTCCAGAAACTGTCTACCTGTTGTTTAAGTCACCCAGTCTGAGTTTTTTTTGTTGTGGCAGCTTTAGCATACTCATACAGGATGGAAGCCCCATATTGTCTCTCACTCAACCACAATGGGTGAAAGATTTATTTTCTCCCCTTCCCACTAATGGGTTCACAAGCTTTGAACCAGGACACATTCTTTCTCTTTGCAGAGCCACCAGGTGAGATTTAAAAAAAAATGCAATAGTCATTTCAACCCAGGAGGAACTGGTAGTTAATTATTTTTGTAGGAAAGAATGGGAAATCCCAGAAAAAAAAAGGGATGGGGGACAGAGAACAGTGCAGAACTGTGAGAAATGTAGAAGACAAGAGAGAGTTCTAAATGAGAGCTGATGTATTTGAGATTCCTTGAAAGAACAAGAAGATTGCATGGAGCATCTCTGAAGATCCAGGGAGTGAGGTACAACTCCATTTGGACAAAGGAATGATTTAACCAGACTGGGAGCTAAGTATCACAGCCATCTCTCCACCTGTGTACTTTCTTTGTCAACTCGAAAGGATTACCTACAGTCAGTAAAAACGGATGATAATTCTATTTATTTTCATTGTTTATTTGGTGTGATGATGAAAGATGTGAAGCACTATCAAGATAGGGTAAGGTAAGAAGTAGTTTCCTCCTACACCTTATCTTCAGCTTTTCCAACCCTGGTGGGTAAAGTTAGTCCTTATAATTATGCGGTAATTATGCAAGACAGTGTACACATTTTAATGTACACGTGTAGGCAAAGTATACACTTTAATGTTCACATTTATTATATTGAAAGGGTATTAAAATTTGTTTATTCCTTTATCTGTATCCAAATACTTTTCTTTAAAAAATGAAGTGAAAGAAATAATTACTTTTAAATTCCATGAGGATAATTGGTTGGCAAAAATTAAACTTTAGAGAGAAAAATTAGTTATGAAGAAAAAAGAAGGAAAAAATAGAAGGATGGGTAACTTTACCATGATCCTTGGATTAGAAAAAGAAAAATAAATTAAAACACTATTAAAATTAGAAAAGAATAGCAACATACTTTCCTATATTATGAAAATGCTATGCACATTCAAAAATATAAACCAAATAAAATAAGAACTAAAATGGGAAACTATTTTCCATGTACCATTCACTCACAAACTCATAAAAAGAAATTAATACTAAAGGCAACAAAAAGAAATGAACAAAAATTTTGTGGAGAAAATTCACAAAGGAGAACATGACTATGACATTCTGGAAATCAATTTACATGGGCAAAAATAGCCTAAAAGTGTTTGTTTATGAAAGCTTCCTGTGATAGGACCTCATCCCAGTGTAATCCTAGCATTTTCCGAGAATCTAGATGGGTCCACAGTCTAGATTTCTCATAAAAGATCGGGAAAGAAACATTATGTCTCCACTAAGACACTGTTATTTTTTTCTGTTATATTCTTCACAATGACATTAGCCCATGCACAACCAACAGGAGTTTATGACAAATATTATAAAAGTTAAACATCTTAACTAACACAAGGAGGAGTGAATGTGTTAAATCCCCTCCCCCCTCCCCACCAAACACTGTGATTTTTGTAAATCTGGAAGATTTATATCCTGGACAAATCTTGTAACCATTGTATTGATCATAGTTATTTTTCTAGTTATACATTATGTTCTCTTTCAAACGTTTATTATCAGTACTCCTGAAATAAGAACACAAACCTTAACTCCTTCTTCCCCCTGAGCATCAGATCTAATCTTCCCACCTTTCCTCCTCTGACAACAAGGCAAATTTCAAGGGACTCTGGGTTAACACAAGTATAAAAGAGAACGTGAAATGTTTATGGGTTAGTAATCTGTGGTCTAGTAGTCTTATTTTTTTCTCTTTGCAATGAACCCCTTATCACGAGCTGGAAGGTTTTTTTTTTCCTCTCTACATTTTAACCGGATATAATCCCAATGATACAGAAACACACACACACACCCACACAAACTTGTCATCTTGCAAAAAAGAATTCAAATTCCCATTATTTTCATTAATAGATAATGTGATAATTATATTCCTGTCAGTGATGAGGTCACTGATGCTTCGAAACTTAGTTTGTCAAAGATCACAAGTAATTGGTCCTGTGTGATCGCTGGATCACTGTGACAGACAATACGGCCAGATTTGAATAACACTGTTCCATTCAATGTCACTTTGTTATGACTAGTAAGATGTAGCAGGAATTTAACTCCTACTTATACTGATTAGTCTATGGTAAAATTAATTTCATTATATTTCATTTAAAGTTGCAGAACTGATTGACAACATTAAGTGAGGGTTTCCTGTATAAGGTGAGCAGGAGTAGGGTTACAATTGTGAGTACATGAAACACACAGTGTATTCTCATATTATTATTTATTAATTATTGTTAGCATTATTTATTTGTATAGAACTGTAAACCTACTTTTTCCCACACCTGTATATCCAATATTTATTTCTCATTTCTTAGTAGGAGATTATTTCCACACAATTCAGAAAATATCAAGATTTCCTTGTATGTACCAGATGTTCTGATTACAAATGACCTAAAGAAAAGTTATAAATCCAGAAATAGTATTTGTATAGGATTATTAATTTATTGGTTAATAAGGCAGATATCCCTTTAACTTCCTAAGTTTTGCTAATTGTTGCTAAACTCAACATGTTTGTAGTAGGTAGTGGCGAGGGAGTTTGACATATAAACAAAAAACACAGTAAGATATATATGCTTAAAGCAGAAATAAGATACTCAATTGTGATGAGGCAAAAAAGGAGTAGATAATTCTACCTCACGGAAGGGATTGGAATAGACTTTAAAGAAAAAATAGCTTTAAAGCTAAAACTTGAAAAGTGGGCAAGTGTGGATCAAATAGGCCAGAAGAGAAGGGGCATTTAGAAAGAAGGTGAAATTTTAAAAAGATGCAAGGAGGTGAAAAAACATGACCCTGTTTGAAAAGTAGAAGTCAGTAAATATGACTAGAGGGATTGAAGTGGTAAATAGTCTCCAGATCAGGACGAACAAAAACACAGAGGACTCCTGTTTGCTAATTCTCGCTGGAAGTGCAGAGATGCACAGTGCTGTTTTCATTAGTCAATGTGGCTCTTGGGGTTCACAGGCAGAGAAGCAAGCAATGGGTGGGCTCCTCAGAAAACTCTGAGGCAGGAGCTGGAAGTGAAGCTCTTCCTATTAATTTATTTGATATTTTGGACACCTCCATTAGGTGCAGTTTGGCAAATCAAAAGATTATCTGGAGTCTACTGAACAGAGCCGTCTGTGGAATGGCACGGTGAGGTCCCTTTGCTCCTCTTTCTTGGCAGACTCCCCACCCATCTTGTCTGCACTCCGGAAGTCCTGTCTCTCAGATGATTTTTTGTTTGTATTTCACATTTGTTGCCCCTATACTGCTTCTGCCCCCACACCATGTCTTACATTTTAGATAACTCTGTTTTCTCCTCCTGGAATGACTGTAGCCCTGAATTAATATATAATCTCAATATTTTCACCCATAACTATATAACTATAGTTATAATCATTACTCATAATTATAGTTAAAATCATTACAAAGTGATTGTAGACAGAAAAAATAGAAGCTTAACTTTACTGAGGAATTTTTCCCAAACTTACCTGAATCTATCACATGTGGTAAGGAGTTTAGTTTTTGGCATTTTCCCCCCTCCAGTTGGTGTATTTGAAGTGGATACCTTCAATACAGGTGTTCAATGTATGCTGTTGCATTCTCTTTTCCTCTGCTGATCCAGTGTTTCCAGACATGTATCATCCTTGCTCATCCAGCCTATGATCAGACCTTTCATTTCATAAGCCTACTCACCTCTTCAAGAATGTAAGGTAGCATTTTATCCATGCTTAAATAATCTAGAAAAGCATTAAACAGGGTTGTAACTTTACATGTTCCAGTGATACATTTTGACTGAACCTAGAAGTGTATCTCCAGCTCTGACCTTAGAGGTGAGGTGGCTGTGCACCACAGCTCTGGGGCCTGCAGGGATGGAGGGAGAGAAAAGGAACCTAAATGATGAAACAGGAATGTGAAAAGGTCAGCCCAGTGCCCCCAATTGAATTATCTTTGGAAACCCCTTCTAACTTAGAGAAATTAATCTAATGGTAGAAACTTTAAGCATGATCATCACTCACCAAGGCAATTAGCAAGGATCTAACCTTATATGTAGCACACAGTAGGTAATTAACATGAGTATCCTTCACTCATTCAACAATTATTTAAGTTTCAAGTCTTTGCCAAACATTTTGATGCTGGAAATACAGTGAGAAACAGATACATGTAAAGTGTTATATTCTGTAAAAAGTTACATTCTTCTCAGAAGACAAATAAGAAGGAATAAAATAATATGGTGCAATTAACATGTAATGAGAGTAAGCCCAAGATGGGCTTGTAGGGTCTCCCAGATGCCCCTTCTTGTTCGAGCCTAAGACATCAGTGCAAACATGTTACATTCAGGCAGTGTAGAGAGCCTGGGACTGAATTCCAGCTCTGTCATTTATTAGGAATGTAAGTCTGACAAATACCTTCATGTTGCTGCATGTCAATTTACTCTTCTATAAAGTAGGAATAACGATGATGTCCATCTCTAAGTATGGTTTGAAAATTAAATGAGTTAATGTGTACACTTTTTAAAGGAGTTTTTGGCATAGAGTACGTACTCAGTAAAAGTTCATTATTTCTATTATATTACTATGCATGTACATGGAGTTTTTAGCAGGGTAGTAACATGATCTTCTTCGCCTAGCACCTAATTATATTTCCTGCTCTAGTATTTTTGCCTTTTGGGCTGTTATTCTGTGTGTGCATGTGTACTTCTGTATAAAAGCAAGCAAAAAATGGAATGACCTTTGAGCAAAAAAATGTACACTTAACACAACTTTAAGAAATGACACTGTTTCTCGGTGCAGATTTTCATAATGTGAGGAAAAAGACTTGATTCCTCCATAGACAACATTGTGGAAAATGATGCATGTCTGTATCTTATTATATCACTGACAGAAGAATTTGTGGAGGAACACAATTTTGAGGCTCTGGCAAACATAATCATGCCACATGGTTTTTTTTGTATCCTACAATATATTTCAGACTCTTCCTTTTCCTTATAACTTGCATGTAGTGAATTTTGAAGACAAATGTGGGATTCAAGCCTGGAAATCTGTTTCTCACCTCTCAGATATTCATCCTGAGGGAATTTTGCATGCTCTTTTAATTCTGAAAATCTACACACAGCTAACTGAACATAACCTCAGTACCAAATGCAGCATCTGAAATTGTTTGTTAGTGCCAGAGTCACACTGCTCCTTCCATATATGCTCATTTTGCTCTAGTCTCTCTGCCAGCTTATGCCTTCCCTGTCTTTGGTCCAGCACCCTTCACCCTCCTTCGACATTTCTTCCTAACTCAGCTCTCTGGCTGTTTTCTTTCCTTGCCTTTGAGAGTGTGCTATTTCTTTTGTGTTCGTTTATATAAAGCCAATTAAAAGAACGTGAATGAATCTTGTAAGAGCCAAGGTCTGATTCTTTCTTTATTCCTTCTTGCTATCAGCATCAGTGCATTATGTTCTTCTACACTAAGATACAGTTTTCCATCTTTGAATATGAAGCTTATTTATTTTCAAGATAACTGGTAGCTTTTTAAAAATGAAAAAGACATTAAATGGAGGCAATCATACAGCTGGGTATACAAGCTTGAATTACTTACAAAAACTGCAAATTACCTTTCTTTCTATCTGATATTTTCTTTGACTCGATTCCAAATACATATAAAGTAATGGATTAACTGTTTCCAGGATAAATACTGATCATAATGGCATCACATATAGCTTGGGGGTAATAGAAATGTCAAATGCTACTTAGACTGAGCCCTGGTTGATTTTCAATTCACTTTGCAAGGCAAACTTTCTGACATCTCTGTACGCCTTTTGAAATTTGTGCATTTTCATTCATTTTCAGTTTGATGAACTCATAATATAGCATTAATTAGAATTGCACTGGTGGAGATTTCATATTTACATCTCTAAAGAATGCCATCTGAAAATATTTACAGCTTACTCACTTTGTGCTAGGCATAGTTTAAATTTTAAACTTTAAATCCGGTAGCAAATTTTTGTGGGTAAAAAGACAGGGCTATGTCATGTACAAGAAGAGCAGCTTTCAATAAATAAATGTTTTGTTCCTCATTGTGCATAATTCATTAGACTTACATATGATCTGATTTTATATTTACATTATGAATAAAGGAAATTTACTTTCTTCATTCACTTTTACATCTAAAAATACAAGTACTCTCAATCACATTCATACTAACACACGCTGTAATTTGCAGTTAAATATGTCTTTACATTCAAGTTTTCTACTAGTTATAAATTTCCCTTAACATTTTTAACATCAATACACAATTATTAATACTTTTTATTTAGAATTTAATTTTTTGCAGGTTAGTGACCAACTATCTCAGATTTGCCCAGTCTGAAAATGACATTTCTTTGCTTTCATCTTTGGAGGATATTTTCAAAAGACATAGAAGTCAAGCTTTCACTCCTCTAAACACAACACTCCATTTTCTTCTGGCTTCTGTCTGCTGGGTGAGTCAGCTCTAAATCTTCCTGTCGACTTTTGAAGGAGTTGTTTTCAAAATTATTCTCTATTAAGCAGTTTGGCTATGATATGCTTAATAAACTTTGCTCTCTTTGTATCTTCTGTATTGTAAATCATATATTTATGGAGTTTCTGAGCTTCTTCAAATTATGAGTAAAATGTCTTTTATTAGTTTGCAATGTTATGAGTTATCTCTTTATTTGTCCCCTTCCTATTTTCTCTCTTTCTCCTCCTAGAACTCTAATTAGACGTATAAATTTTCATTCCACATGACCCATATCCTTTACATGTGCCCTGGTTTATTTTCAGTTATCTTGCTCTGTTTTACTTTAGATATTTTATATTGTCCTGTCTTTCAGTTCATTAGTAGAATTTCTCTGTAATTTCTAGTTTTCTCCCAAAGTCATCTAGTGAGGTCTTAATTTCAGACACTGCATGCATTCTTTAGTTGTAGATTTTCAGTTTGACTCTACACAGCTTCTAAGTATCTTGAAATTCTTCATTTTATCTATAATAATATTCCATGTATCTCTGTATTTTATAGAACATATTTCAATTATTTATAATGTTAATCTGAAAACTTTAATATCTGAATAACTTACCAGTGTCTTTGTACTTTCAGACTCTCTCTTCTCTCTCTCTCTAAATGTTTCTGCTCATTGCCATGCCCCATGATTAAATTCTGGATATTATATTAAAATGGCTAAGAATCCGAGTGTTGTCTTCTTCTTTCAGAGGTGTCTCAGATGTGATACAGTGCTGCACTGAAATGAGAAGTTTGCCGTTTGGGTAACAGTCAGTCCACATCTGATTTACGCCTGTCCCTGAGATGAATTCTTCCAGGATTTTTACATGAGAAACTTTCCATTGACAATGTCTTTCTAGTGGGTGTTGAATTCCCATCACTACCTCCTTACTATTGCAACATTGCCATAACTTTGCTATAATTTTTAAAAAATAAATTAACCTTAGTTTTTGTTTTTTAAGATTCCCACTCCATGCAGTGGCTAATTCCCAAAAATGTTTAAGTGGAAAATTAGCCATTTGAGCCTTCTCAAGTCTCCAGTATCTTCACTCTAGGTTTGTGATGCCTGCAAACGCCCTGCTGGTTCCACCGTGTCTCAGCGTGGTTCCCGACCAGGACAATACCAAATCGTCAGCCGCTTGTCTGCATCCACACTCACCAAAGGTTCCCAGTGAAAAACACCTATAGAAAATCAGTTCACTTTGCATAATCCCCCCTTCTATGGAATCTTAATTTCACTACTCCACATTGCTTCTGTAGCTCTCTGCTGCTTTTCCTGTTTCGCTTTCCTTCCAGTTGTTCATAGCTAGAGCTTTAAACTACTGCCCTACTCAGAAGTTGAATTTTTTTGTTTTTGAAATTTTTTGCAGCATAAGAAAAATTCTACTTTAGCAGGTTTTTTCATTCAGCACTTAAAAATATCATTTCAATATATCTATATCTTCCTTTGTGTTGAGAGAAAAATATCATTTCAATATATCTATATCTTCCTTTGTGTTGAGAGGATAGCTTTACTGTTACTTTTTTAAGGTAATATTCTAGGTTTCCCATCCCCTCAGCCTCCCACCCCTCTACCAGCTGCAAAAAATTTTTTTAAATGTACTTTTAATCAATTTTACTGTAAAGTGTGATTTTCTTTGTTCAAAATAGAAATTTTCTAGTGTTTCTTGAATCTGTGGCATGGAGTAATTAATTTATTTTGGAAAATTTGTTTTAATATTGCTTTAAATACTACTTTTGTTTCATTTAATGTATTCCTTCCTGTGGTTGCAATTTTCTACTTTATACCTGGTATCTCTTGTGTTTTCATATATTTTTCATTTCATCTATCTGTGCTGCATTAAGTTTTAGTACACGAAAATATTTTCGACCATATTAATGTCTCTTCAACTATGTTTAATCTACTAAAAACACCAATTATTTAATATAACTTGTTTTTAGATAATTATGGATTCACATGCAGTTACAAGAACTTATAAGAAAGGTCCTCTCTCGGTCCCCCATGAATCAATCCTTCATGTTGGTCTTTGGAGTCATACACACTTGCTTCTCACGCTCATGCTTATCTGAACTTGTAATGGCCACTAATTTATTTTCCGTCTCTATAATTTTCTAATTTCAAGAATGTTATATTAATGGAATAATGCACTATGTGATATTTTGGGGTTGATTTTCACTCAGCATAATTGTCTTGAGATCCACACGGATTGTTACATGTATCGTTAATTTGTTCCTTTTTATTACTGAGTAGTAATTCATGGTATGGATATATCATAATTTGTTTAACCCTTCACCCACTGAAGTACATTTTGGTTGTTTCTGTTTTAGATTGTTGTAATTTATGCTGCCATAAACATTTATGCATAGAATTCTGAGTGAACATAGTTTTCATTTCGCTGGGAATGCAATTGCTTCTGTTGAACAATAATTGCATGGTTAGTTTTAAAGAATGTGCCAAAATGTTTTCCAGAGTGACTGTACCTTTTAACATAACCAGCATCAATACACAAATGATGTGTTGTCCACATACTCACCAGCAATTGGTGATGTCACAACTTTACTTTTTAGTCATTCTGATACACAGTGATATTATCACTCTTTTAATTTACTTTTCTTGAATGACTAATGATGTTGAAGATCTTTTCATGTGCTTATTTGCCATCTAATGTTTTTCTCCATAATTTTTTCCCATTTTCTAATAAAATGTACTTTTCTGTTGAATTTTGGAAGTGCAAAGGACTAGTACTAGTCCTTTGTCACATATATGACTTTTTTTAAAGATTTTATTTATTTATTTTAGAGAGGGAAGGGAGGGAGAAAGAGAGAGAGAGAGAGAAACATCAATGTGCAGTTGCTGTGGGCTGTGGCCTGCAACCCAGGCATGTGCCCTGACTGTGAACCGAACCTGGGATGCCTTGGTTCGCAGCCCACGCTCAATCCACTGAGCTATGCCAGCCAGGGCTACATATATGACTTTTTTAAATTTTATTTTAATCATTATAAAATATTTTCTTTTGTTCTGTATCTTGTATTTGTATTATCTTAATAATATAATACATAGAGAAAATGTTTTTAATTTAGTCTTTCAATTCATGCCTACACAATGTCTCTCCACTTATTTTGATTTCCTTGATTTCTTTCATCAGAAGTTTGTAGTTGTCAACTTCCAAGACAGGCACATATTTTGTTAGATTTAGACCTAAGTAGGTCTAAAGGTTACTGTATTGTAATTTTGATGTCTGCACACTCAATGCTGGTACTTGTTGTGCTTATTATTATAAAAGGGTTTTTGAGATTTTGTGTGATTTCTTATGTAGACAATCATTTCCTCTGCAAATAGGAATTTTCTTCTTCCTTTTCAATCTGCATGTTTGTATCTTTTGTTTCTGTTTTTTGCTCATTACAATGTCTAGAACTTTCAGTACTCTGTTCTCTTGAATAAGAATTGTGAGAAAGTATAGTCTTGCCTTATGCTCGGTCATAGAAAGGTAGCATTCAGTCTTTCACAGTTAAGTAAAATGTTAGCTTCAGGATTTTAGTAGATATTCTTCATCATATTGAAGAATTTCCCCTTAATTCTATTGTACTAGAAGTTTTTATCAAATGTATTTTTATATCAATTAATATGAACGTCATATTTTTTCTTTAACTTGTTAATATGAAGAATTATTTTATTGAACTTGGATTCTTGAGTCATTCTTTCATCTCTGAAATAAATCCCACATGGTTATGATGTATAATGACTTTTATATATTGTTGAATTCTCTTTGAAAATATATTTTTGAGGATTTTTGAGTCTATATAGAATACACTGTCACGCAATTTTTTATAGTTTTATTGTCTACTTTCAGTACTGGGTATACTGGATCTATAAAATGAATTGTGAATTAAACTCTCTTTTACCAAAAGATAGTGTGAGGGGTGACAGAAAAGAGATTATGTAGAATTAGTAATTCTCTTTTTTAATTATACTTTATTGATTATGCTATTACAGTTGTCCTGCTTTTGCCCCTTTGTCTCCCTCCACCCAGTACCCCTTCTTCCTCAGGCAATCCCCTGCCATTGTTCATGCCCATGGGTCATGCCCATAAGTTCTTTGGCTGCTCCATTTCCCATACTGTACTTTACATCCCCATGGCTATTCTGTAACTACCTATTTGTACTTCTTAGTCCCCTCACCTTTTCATCCATTCTTCCCCTCCCCCTCCCATCTGGCAACCTTCCAGTGATTAACTTCTTTTCTCTTGCTTTTAAGAGTCTTTCTTTACCTTTAACCTTTGCTTTTTTAATAATAATGTATCTTGGAATGGTCCTCTTTGCATCCATCATAATTAGGACTCTCTGTGTTTCCTGGACTTGCATGTCTATTTCCTTCACCAAATTAGGGAAGTTTTCCTTCACTATTTATTCAGATAGATTTCTGATTTCTTCCTCTTTCTCTTCTCCTTCTGGCAACCCTATGAGGTAAATCTTGGATCTCTTAAAATTGTCCCAGTGGCTGCTTATTCTATCCTTATTCTTTTGGATTCTTTTTTCTTCTTGCTCTGCATGGTTTGTTTGTTTGTTTTTTATTCCTTATGTTCCAAATCATTAATTTGATTCTTGGCTTCATCCATTCTATTGCTGTTTCCCTATAAATTGTTATATATTTCAATTAGTATATACTTTGTTTCTGACTGGGTCTTTTTTATACTGCTGAGGACTCCACTAAGTTCCTTGAGCATCCTTCTAAACAGTGTTTTGAACTCTGCATCTGACAGATTGCTTGTCTCCCTTTGGTTTAACTCTTTTCCTGAAGATTTTATCTGTTTTTTTTTTTTTTTTCCATTTGGGCCATGTTTCTTTGTCTCCTCATTTTGGCAGCCTTCCTATGTTTGTTTCTATGTATTAAGTAGAGCTTCTGTATCTTGGTAGTGTGGCCTAAGATAATAGGCATCCTGTAGGATACAGTGGCACAGCCTTCCATATCACCCAAAGGTGCACCCTTTGTGTAGGCTGAGTATACCCTCTTCTTGTAGTTGAGTTTTGGTTGCTATTGGCAGATCAATGGGAAGGATTTACCCAGGTCAGTAAGCTGCAAGGATTGACTGTGATCACTGACCACCAATCTCTTCCCTTTGTGGAGGATCAGCTGGGCAGGGGCAGAGTGGTGGTTCTCTGATGTGGTCCGTAGCTGTCTACTGGGTGTGTTGGCCCTAGGGTTTCATGAATGGTGCAGGTCAAGGTCAGCCCTGCCCGTGTTCTGCCCGGAGCACCCTGCCTGAGCTGTAAAGCAATCTGAGATGGTTGCTACTTATACTGGGCTTAGAGATTCCCCCTTGAAGCCAAGTTGTGACTTTAATCTAGTTGCTGCTAAGGCTCACTGAAGCCAGCTGTTGCTTGTTTGATAGGATTTAGAAGCCAAGACCAACCATTCTTATGGAAAAGCAGCTTGGATGGGCCTGTCAATTGGGTGGAGTGGAGCCTTTATGGATCTCTAAGGTAGGTCACACAGTGTTAGTCAGGGTGATGGAGTTTCAGATATTGTACCAGCCTACCAGCTCTGTAGGGGGAGGGCTCAGCAAAGGGACAATGGCCTCTGCTCACCGTGATGTCAGATGCTCCAGTCTTTTCCTGTATACCACGGGTGCCCTTCAAGCTGCCATCCTGGTGCTGGAGCTGACAGAGAGAGTCTGAGTATGTTAGTCCGTGTGTGGGTTCCCCAAGAAGATCTGCTTAGGACTCTAGCAGCCTTCTCCACTGACTCAATCCCCTCTGGTTTTTTGCAGACAGAAGTTGTGGGGACTTATCTTTCTGGCACTGGAGTACTGGGCTAGAGGGACTGGTGTGGGTCTTGGGCTCCTCACTTCCAAGATATCCCTCTGAAACTTTTATCCACGTGGGTGTGGGGCCAACCCACTCCACATCCATGCCCCTCCTACCATTCTGGATGGATGTGGTTTTGCTCAGTTCTGTAGTTGTCAGACTTCCATTCAACTTTTTTTCTGACATGCCATGAAGGTTGTCCTATATTTTAGCCGCAATATTGATGTAGTTGTGGGAAGAGGGGAGCTATGTCTACCTATGTTGCCATCTTCTGATTGAATTGAGTAAACCTCTTTTAAAATTTTGATAGACATTTCTAGTGAAAACATCTTGGTCTGGATGTTTGTATGTATGTATGTATGTATGTATGTATGTATTTTTGATGGGAGGGGTTTAAAATTGCAAATGTACTTTTCATGACAGAGTACTAATCAAATGACTTAATTAATTTTTGGTGAGTTGTGGTAGTTATATTCTTCCAGGAATTAGTCCTTTAATCTAAGTTGTCAAAATTTCATGTTTACAGTTGCTCATAGTACCTCCTTACTATCCTTTTGATATCTGTTGTATCTGTAGTGATAACTCTACTTTAATTTCTGATATTTAAAATACACTTTATTTTTTCTTTGTCAGTATTTAAAAAGGTTTGTCCATTTTATTTATCTTTCTTAAAAATAGCTCTTTCTTTTATTGAGTTTTCTCTATTTTTCAAAATTTTATTGACATTCTGTTCATTATTTTATTCTTCTACATGCTGATATTTATTATGTTCTTCTTTTTCTAAGTTTTTGAAGTGTGAGATAATATTGATTTAAAACTTTTCTCTTTTCCAATGTATGCATTTAATGCTAACATTTCCCTTTAGGACTATTTTAGTATTTCCGCAAATTTTGATGAGTTTTAGTTTTATTTTCATTTAGTTCAAGCACTTTTAAATTTCTTTTGAGAATATATGTTTGATGCATGCGTCATATAGGAGTATATTTTTAGTTTCAAAGTGTATGGGGATTTGCTCTATTTTCTTTCTAGCACTAATTCCTTCTTTGATCCTATGTTGATCGAGAATATTATGTATAATTTTAATCATTATCAATTTGTCAAGGTTTATTTTATGGCTCAGGGTATGTCTATCTTGGTATGCAATTCACAGACACTTGTAAAAATTTGTGTATTTCTTCTATTGCTTCATGGAGTGGTCTGTGTTTGTCAGTTTGGTTCTGTTACCTAAAGGTGTCGTTGAGTTCCTTTTTACTCTTAATGGTAGTCTGCTCAGTTATTCTATTGATTAAAAGGGGTATTGTTGTACCCAACTGTAACCATGAATTTGTCTATTTCGCTTTTTAGTTTTATCTATTTTTAAAATATATATTACAGTTCTGTTGTTTGGGCCAAAACTGTTTAAGATTGCTATGTTTTCATGGTATATTGACCTTTTTATCTATATATATAATTTTCTTCTCTGTTCAGCAATTTTCCTTACTCCAAAGTTTATGTTATCTAATATTAATGTATTTCTTCTGCTTTTTTAAACTGATGTTCTTGTGATACATGTTTTCCTCCCTGTTACACTTCTGGCTGGGAAAAAAGATATAAATCATGAACATGTACTAGAAACTAAGCTGTGTAAATTTGATGAATGGCCCATGTTTGCTTAGACATTCTACACTTCATCTGGTAATACCTAGGTTTTCCTGTGTGAATCTGTACACAAAGAGATTTACAGTAATAAGTCCTAACTCAAAAATGAGAGAAATATTAGCTATCTGGAGTTAGCAAAAGGGAAATTCTCACTTTTAAATGATCGGGGCTATACTTCATAAATCTTTTCCTTTTCTTCAACAATAAAGACAAAAATTAAAAAAAAAACATTTATTGTTGTTTTTATTTAATTCTGGCCTGCAAACCAAAAGGTCGCTAGTTCGATTCCAGTCAGGGTACATGCCTGGGTTGCCGGCCAGGTCCCCAGTGGGGTCCACGTGAGAGGCAACCACATATTGATGTTTCTCTCTCTCTTTCTCCCTCCCTTTCCCTCTCTCTGAAAATGAAAAAATAAATCTTTATTTAAAAACTACAAATTGGTAGGTACAGAATTGCCACAGTGATGTTAAGAGCAAGTAGAGAAAGTGAAGTAGCCATAGAAATTATATACATGACCCATGGACATGAACTAAAGGGAGCATATTGCCAGAGTGAATGGGAGGTACCAGGTAGTGGGGAGCAAAGGAGGAAAAATTAGGACAACTCTAATAGCATAATCAATAAAGTATATTAAAAATAAATAAAATAATAATATTGCTTGGCACCTTATATCAATATTGAATTATTTTTTTCTGTTTTTAGTTTTGCTAATTTCAATTGATAAATTCCAAATTCTAATAATACTTAAAAAATTTAAATAATAAAGATTTTAATGATTTTTGCAATGTAAAAGACAATTCTTAAATAATCATTACGTGTTCATTATAGGTGGCCAAAACCTTACATAGCTCTGCAGATTGTTCTGTGCCTAACATGGTAAAGTGGCTATGAAAGAAGTATATAAAATGGAATAAACGTCCTTGTAGTAGAAAAACTAAAGTAAGTTTTTATTGATAATTAATACATTTTACATTAGACAGCATAATTATGTAATTACCATGTTTTTTAAATTATGTAGTATTTCTACTTAGTGCTATGCTTTGTTTTGTTTTTTAAAAGAACTTGAATCAGCTTCAATATAGTGTAAACCAATTCTGTTAAACATTCCTTCCAGGGCCAACCAAAAACAACACTTGAAGAAAACAGAAGAATTGCTATTATCAGGCACCTGTGATGAGTCAATTACAACAGATAAACACTGAATTTATGTCTGCTCATCTTGGCAGCCAAGGCAAAAAGGAAAAATGTGGTTCTCCCAAGGTTGTCTTCAGACACAAATATTTTCTTGGCTCAAAATTGAAGGGAGACTCTCACATGTGGTTTCTTATATTTAGGGACATTGAAGAACATAATGGATTATGTCCTCATACTTTTTTATGAAAAACAAGGACATTGTTCAGCTATAAAAACTGCACGTTTAACATCAGACGTAATTCACTAAAGACCTCCCTGTGGGGTACTGAGGTAGTGAACTCCACGTATACTGTGGCCTGAAAAACTAACTTGAAACAGATAAAGCCTAGCAAATCTGAAGGAAGTCATAATTAATCTGTCCAAAAGACAGCCCTTTTCAAATACTGGAGGTCTCAAATGGACCTTTCATAAGAATTGCACTGCTGCCAATTTAGAGGTCCTGAATTCCTAACATTCGTTTTCTTAAATAAAGGTGGCCCCTACACTTTCATTACTGAGTGTGTGTGTGTGTGTGTGTGTGTGTAAACAAACTGTGGCTGTTTTGTCCACAAAAATAGAAGTTTCATACAAATCAATAAAATGCATTTGACACAGTCTCTTACAAAACCAATTCTGAATTGTAGTTGGATAAAATGTTAGTGAGTGAGATTTTCAATATTGCAATTATTTGTGTACTTTTTAGCTATATCCTACTTGCATGTATTCATGAGCTAAATTTGAATTCTTTGAAGAAAGAAGATTTATTTTTGCTCATCTTATCATTTTCTATAGCAACAAGCAGAGATATGGTACAGTGGAATACATTCAATAAATGCTATTTATTTTGACCCTATTGTCCTTTCCTTTGCTGAAGAACATCTGCTAAAATACAATACTTTTTTGTTTATATAATTGAAATTTAGATTCTCATTAGAATGTTCTACATTGCACAAATCATTAAAATCTTGATTATTTAAAAGAATTAACTAATATGAGAATCTGAAATTTAGCATTTGAAAATAGCAGATATAAAAACAGTAAAAAATAATTTGATATTAATATGTTGCCAAACTATGTAAATTGAATTTTAAAACAATAATTACTCAGAAGTCATGCTAATTTAATTTCTTCCTTTTGAAAAATGAAAGGAATGCAATAATGAATTTAAGAAAGTCATTTAAAAGTATTTTTGCAATATTCTTATGTTATACACAATTAGATCAACTTGAAATAAGTTGAGTTAACATAAAATAAAATTTTGGGGGGAAATAAATAGGACAAATATACGATGTATAACTTTATAGAGATTAAATCTGGTAAAGGAAAATGAAAAATAATTTTGAATGTGATAGATGTTAAGAATTAAAATAAGAATTAAGGAAAATGATGCAGTAAAAACATGTAATTATATTGTTTAAACTATGTTTGGGGTTTAAAAAGACTAAAGAGCTAAAGTTTAATGAGATATTTAAAGAGTGAGTTTCCTGGGAAATAAAAGAGGGAACAAGAGAACATAATTCAGGAAGAAATAATAGGCACAAAATCTGTTTTTGAGATAGAGCATGACCTATCTCAGGTAAGAAATCCAGAATGGCTGAGGCGTAGCCATTGGGGGACAGTATCAATGTGACAAGCTGGCAGAGACAGACCTCAGAGGATCTGGAGCACAGGTTGAAGATTTCAAATAGCATTGGCAACTGAAATGCAGGCTGCTGACAGTGTAGCACAATTTCACCCACCATTCTTTTTCTTTTATTTTTAATTTCAAGGGCTAACGATCTGAGCATTGTCTTTTCAAAGATCCCTAAAGCGAGGATCTGGATAAAATCCAGCACTGAGTATCAATTGTTTAAGTTTTGAAAGGTGGAAGAGAAACAGAAGCCATTATTATTTTTCCTTCTGGCAGACATGTGGATTTTGTCAGAGCTGAGATTTCATAGTAGCCTTGTGGATTTCCCATCCATGCACCCATTTTGATGTTGAGGGTAACAATGATCATTGCTAAAAGTTTCCTGTGCTTCCTGCAACTTCCTGATCCACTAAAAATCTAGTAAATTTCTGATTTACCTATAGTCTTCCCAGACTTCAATGTCATAGAGAGCTGTTTAATTGCATAAGACCCTAAATTAAATCTATTTCTGATTTCTTAACTGATTCCTGATTGATACCATATTTAGTATAAAAAAATGGTTAGGGGGAGTGCACACTGTAGAAATAAAATTAAATATGCATAGCATTCGTTTAGTCATTTGGGGCAAGAAAATGGGAAATTAAACATAGCAATTTAAATGGATGGAGAATTTTGCAATTCCATGGAAAAACGTGATGAAAGAGTCACCTACAATAAATATGATGGCAGAATCATGTGCTTATGAAGTCAGTAGCTCTATGGAAAGTGGTTTGAAGCAGTTAGAATTGCAGTGTGCACTGACTACTACTTTCATTGACAAAAGCATTACAAAAAAAGAGAGAAATGAATTCAGTCAAGAATTGGCTGATTTTAGGCATAAATGAAAGAGAATGTAGCACATCCAAAAATGATGGTCTTCAAAGTGTTGGGAAAGCCATTGTTTCAAAACTCTGGTAATAAGAAAAAAAAAAAAGGCAGAGACATCTCAGTGACAAAGTTCCCTCAAGACTTCTCATTAAACAAATTAGCCAAACCAAGTAGCAAATATTTTAGTGAGGGTTATACATACACTCACAATAAAACAAATTAACTCAGGCATCCTCAAAATAGTCAGTATTAATTTGAGAGAAGGCATCTAGTGAGAATTGAAGCAAAAAAATGAATCAGGCATGGGAATTATGTCTAGTAAAACCTGGGATCTAGTTATTGGTATGTGGATCTAAATAGAAAAGAAGTAGATTAGAGGTCTACTAAGTTTTTAAGAGAGTTATATTGCCAAATATATCACAAGCCTGTAATACATACATACATACATACATGTATACTTAAATAAATAAGTAAAACTTTTTCCAACTTTATCATCTGAGACCCTACATTTTAACCATTAGGAGACAATATCCAAAATCTCTTTAGACACAGGGAAGATGTTTTCCCAGCATGCACCAGTGATAGAGTTCTGGTACCTAGAAAACAATTGAAGAAGTTCTTGCCCAGATATAATTATTAGCTAAGTAAAATAGTTCCCTACATTTAGAGTAAGAGGTCTTACTCAGGTCTATCAGGATGATTTTCATTTTTCTCAATTCACCTGGAAGTTGTCAATGTTGTTATTGTGTCCCAGCTCCCGTGTATGATAATGTGAGTGCATGTTTGAAATTGGGATAACATCTTTTTTGTGCATAGGTCCCTGTACCTGGAGAATACATAACTGAATCTGAAAGAAAGGGTAGTTGATCATCTGGATGATTGCTCATCTGTGCTTGGAATTAGATATTGTGGCTGGAAATACCCCTAATTTCTCTCTTGAGGAACTAATAAGTATTTTAAGTACGTGAGAATGAATAAAATGCACATTTAATGCAAAATAGTGTGGACTGTAGCCAAGACACCTCTAAGTATCATAAAACTCTTATCTTCTTTCTCCAGCCCACATGATTAGATTTTATTTTCCAGGCTTTATTGTAGTTAGGTGTAGTGATGTCATTGGATTCTAATCAATGGTATATGAGGGGACACATGAACCACTTCTAGGTCAAGATAGTAAAAATCTCCAGTACATAATTCCTTATTCTCACTTTTTATTCCCTGTCCATGTGTTTCTCTGTAGAGTTCCAGAGATTGGGGGAACTACAAGATGCAAGGAGCCTGGGTCTTTGAATCACAGCTTTAAAGAGAGCAGCCTAGGAGTTCGATAGGACCAGAATCACTAGCACTGAACTGTTAGTTGAGCAATTAAAGGAACACTCTGGCGGCAAAATGGAAAATGCATTGGAAATGAGCAATAATAGGTGTAGAGGGACCAGTTAAAGGCCTTGTTACAATAAAAGTTGTGCTGAAGGAGATTTTTGAGATGGTATTAAGCACTGTTAAAAGCTGCTGAGAGATTAGTTTCCTAGGAATGCTCCAACAAATTACCACACACTGGGTGACTTAAAAAAATAGAGGTTTTTAAAATCAGAATTCTGGAGTCTAGAGGTCCCATATCAAGGTGTAAGCAGTCCCTCTACAGTCCCCTGGCCTCTGAGCCTCTGTAGGTGTTATTCTTCCCTTTCCTTGAAGGCTGATAGATATTTGTAACCAAATAGCCCTACCAACCATTTTCTGCTTAAGGAATCCTAGAAGTCCAACAACCCTCCTTCATTTCCTCCCATCTGTATCTTCTTCAGTCTAAGCTAGTAGTGTTTTGCCTGAGATGGTAAATTGGATCCATGAGTCACATGTCTAATCTCTCCAGCCAAAGTTGGTCCAGCCACATACTTGATGTTTTCCCCAGAGCATGCTTCTTCATTCTTTTGCAGTAGGGAGAAGCTAAGAAATTTTAAAATCTTCAGTTTCTAGTTCTTATATGCTTTATAGTTCTTTCTTATTTTCTTTTCTCTTATATTTTGCTATAAGCAACAAGGAGTAGCCAGGCTGTGCCTTCCACACATTGCTTGTAAATCCCCAATCTAGGTATCTACATGCATCACCTATAACTTCTACTTTCCACCTGACAATAAAACACAATTCAACCAAGTTTTATGTCAATTTATGAAACAGAATGCCTTTTGGAAGGCATTTTGAAAATCACATTTCTCATTTCCATCTGAAACCTCACCAGAAGAACCCTTAGCCTTCATATTTTTACCAACAATTTTTTCAAGAAAATCTAAGCTTTACTATCATGTATTTCAAAACCCCTTGATTCTACCCATTACCCCATTCCAAGACCACTTTTATGGTTTTAGAAATTGTTGCAACTTCTCACTTCTTGGTGCTAAAATCTATATTAGTTTCCAATGGCTGCCATAAATTACCACATACTTTGTGGTTTTAAACAACAGATATTTGTTATCTAAAAGTGCTAGAGGCTAATGGTAAAAAAAAAAAATCACTCCAATCTTTGCCTCCATCATCAAACGATGTTCTCTGTGTGTGTGTGCGTGCGCGCGTGCGCGTGTGTGTGTCTCTTACTCTTCTCTCCCTACAAAGGCAGCAGTCAAATTGGATTAGGGCACACCTCATTCCATTATGACCTCAACCTGATGTAATCTGAAATGACTTTATTTCCATATAAGGTCACATTCACTATTACTGGGGATAAGACTTTAACATATCTTTTTTAAGGGACACATTTCAACCCATTAACAGGGTCAAACAAAAAAATGCCTAATTGGTTTCATTGGTTCTAGTGATATGAAAGTTACAGATGACTTTGGCAAAAGCAATTCATAAACATTATATTGTTTAAGAATCAACAATGTAGTATGGCTATCAAAATAATGCACCTTAAGATGTACTATTGCAATTTCATTGTTAAAAGAAAAGATTGAAATAATTCTGTTATTTTTTTCCCTGTTCTGTCTGCTTTAGAGAATTTCTGACATTACAGTTTTAGAGGGTCCAGGAGAGTGAATAGGATAGTTATGTCTGAAAACAGTGATCTATTTAAAATAATGTATTTAGCCATGAAAATACACAATTTAAGAGTCTTTGGTAGCTATTCTTGATAGCTCTCTCTGATACTTGATAAACTAGCATCTGGTTGAGAGATTAGGCTTATCCTATAAAACTTCAGAAGATGGAATTAAATTGAATGTAGGCAGAGGAAACTTCATCTCAATATGGAAGAGAATTTAATCATTATAGATGCCTAAAAATTAAATGTGCTTATTTGAATGTTAGCAACCTCTACGTGAGTGCAAAACTTCCAACTGGGGCTAAACAACTGGAAATTAGAATTGTTATAAAGGGGAATCCTACAGCTAATAAAAAGTGGATTATGCTATCTTAAAATTCTCCCAAACCAGGTATTCTCTTATTCTTTTCAAAAATTAAAATGGCTCTTAAGCCTTTACTTAGCTGTAAAAATTGTATAATAAACATAAACATATATGCATTTTCCTTTATTGGCTCCAACTGGACAACTGTCATTCAAGTCACTAAATATTTATGCTAGAGTATTTTCTAATTTTCCTAACTTTTGAATAGTTACAGTTTAACTCTTAGTTTAACTGTATTTATCTCCTTACCTTCAGTCTAGTTTTCTTATCATAACCCTTACTTAACATTAACTCGGTTAATATCTTTATCCTACCCACTTTATAAATTCCGTGGGAGTGTGGGCCATGTCTGTACCTACATCCACATTCTCTCTCATATATAAAAGCTATCCAACAAATTTTTATAACTGATAACTATGAAGTTGTATCTGAGTTAACAAGTTCTGGTCAACTTCTTAATGAGTTATTTTATCAACTCTTACAAACAATTGTGATGGAATTCTGCTGGTTTCCTGCATATAGAATCAATGGCAGAAGAGAACTCAATAACAGATAGAGAAAGTCATTTATTATTTAACTGTATTACCAAATAAATATTTGTTGATTGAAATTTGGGAAAATACGAGAATTCAAAAAAGACAATGAAACTCATCTATGCTGTGACTGTCCTCACATATTATGACCCGTGCTCACCATCTTCATATGCGTCTTTGTGACAGTGGTGCCCACAGATGTGACTGCATTGCATTCGGTGATGCTGGGTTTAGCGTCTGGGATGCACAGTAAAAAGTATCACTAGCACATTTTCTCACAATATCAGGATGTTTAAATTGATGAACATATTTTATCCATTTAACTATTTTAAATAATTGTAAGATTTACTCAAAGCTAAAGTTACTTTTACTTTTAATAGAATTTGTTTAATAAGTGTTTACATAGTGTCTATTGTATTTAAGGCACTGCTGTTCATTGTGGGGAAACATGTATAAAAAATAAGTTTTTCTTTTTATGAAATGTATGTTCTATTTGAGATAGTAAATAAGATAATTTTCATTGAGTAGAATGGAAGGAATAAAACAAAATAGCTTGATAGAATATGTGAAACAGGAGGGAACCTATTTTAAGTAGGAGATGAAAACAAGGGATGTTGGAGAGGTGACCCTAGATCTGAGATAAAAAATGTAGGAAAGTAGCCTGTGATGGAAAACGCCCAGGTGAAGAGCTTTGAGAAGAGAGAAGGGCAAGTGTAAATGCTCCTACCTATGAGTAACTCTATTTGTACAAGGAACAAAGAAAAGTTAAGGACCTGCTGCATAAAAAACCAGGGTGACGTTGGAGTGGTTGTGTGTGTGTCATAGAATGTAGCACACACTGTGATTCATGTTAAACAGTTTCTAGTCAATTCTAAGTGAAATAAGAATTTATTAAAGAATACAATGAAAGTGTGGCAATATTTGATTTATTGTCTTAGAAGCTCAATCTATCTCCTCCACAGAAAAGATGTAAGGGCACTAGCAAAAACAAAGAGACCAGTGGGAGGTGCTGAAGTCCTTTAATATTAAAGGCCAAGATAAAACTGAGCTGTTTGCATAAAAGAAGGAACTGTAAGAACTACTGTCTTGTCTATGAAACCCACACTGGAAACACCCTGCTCTGCTGTTGTTGATTCCCTCATGAGACTATTACACCGTCCTGGGATGAGAGTGGAAACTGAATCACCAGTTAGGAAGGAAAAACTTCAGTTACCTCAGTTATGCAGCTATCCTCTCCCACAGCACACCCTAGCAGAACCCTCAACATACACACTTCAACCCTTCAGAAAAAAGAGGTCCAAAAGTACATCTCTGGACAGATAATCTACCCACACTGACTTCTAATTCTCACCTCTTTAAGTTGCCTGTGTAAGTGAATCCTCAAGAAACGCTATATCATTGTGACTGAATGAACTGTTTTTTCCACAGAAAGAAGTCTGTGGTTGCAGGCCTCAAGGGATTTCTACATTTTGAATTCATCAAGTCATAGAATGATTTCAGGTATTCTTATTATTATTTTGCATCTTGCATGTGGAGGTTCCTAATGAACGTGTCAAAAATAATGATTTTGCATTAGGAACATCCTATCACTGCCTTCCACAGGAGTGCTGCTCCTAATCGATCTTGGGTGGTTTTCCAGAGAAATAAAATATATTAATTAGCAATTTCCCAAATCTAGTTTGTATTTAAGATAATATATCAAATTGAGAATCTTACCTTTTTAATGCCTTGGAAATAGAGATGAAAATGTTGGACTTCACACATAAGTCAACAATTTAGAGAGAATTAGTTACAGGGGGATACACAAAAGTATCTCACTGTATGAAAGAGCAATAAGTCAACCGAACAGTAAGACTATAATAAAGTATGAAAAGGAAATGGAGATCAAAGAGGGTTTTCAAAAGTCTGGAGAATGATCACAGCATTTCTGGAGGTAATTAAAAATATAATATGCTTATACTTATAGCACTTACTGTCAGTAAATTTCAAATATACAATAAAGTAGTATTAATTATAGTAATCATGCTACATAGTAGATCTTCATCTTATAACTGAAAGTTGGTAACTTTTGCCCTGTATATCTCAGCTGCCCACTTCACACTCATCCCCCAACCCTGGGACCTGGTGAGCCACCATTCTATGCTTTCCATGAGTTCCACTTTTATTTGTGTGTGTATGTATGTATGTGTGTATGTGTGTATTTTAGATTCCACATGTAAGTGATACTATACAGAATTTCTCTTTCTTTGGCTTATTTCACTTAGCAAAATGCCATCTAGTTTCATTTGTGTTGCTGCAAATGGCAGGATTTCTTTATTTATTATGGCTGAAGAACATTTCTCCTACCACAATTTCTCAATGTATTTGTCTGTTCACAGATACTTTGGTGTTTTCCTATCTTGCCATTGTGAATAATACTTGCATGAATATAAAGTGCAGATATTTCTTCAATATATTGACTTGTTTTTTTACAGTTCATACTTAGGGATGGGATTGCTGGATCATATCAGTTCTATCTTGAATTTTTCGAGAAATTTCTGAACAGCTTTTCATATGAGCTACACCAATTTACATTCCCAGTAGTGTATAGGGGTTCCCTTTTTTTCACGTCTGATCAATTTTTGTTATCTCTTGTCTTTTTAATAGTCATGTTAGGAGGTGATATCTCATTGTGGTTTTGAATTGTATTTCCCAGGTAATTAGTGATGTTGAGCATCTTTTCATGTACCTGCTGGCCATCTGTATGTCTTGTTTGGAAAATTCTAGTCTGTTGCCTACTTTTAATTAGATTATTATTTATTTTTGCTATTGAGTTGGGTGAGTTCCTTATGTTTTTTAAATAATAACTTCTTATCAAATACATGGTCTACAAAAATATCCTTCTAGTTTGCATGTTGTCTTTTCATTTATAACTTGTTATTTCTTTTGATGTGCAGAAGTTGTTTTTTGTTTTTAGTTTGACATAGTCCCCCTTATAAATTCTTGCCTTTGTTGCTATGCTTTTGCTGTCAAATCCAAAAATATCATTGCCAAGACTAATGTCAAGAAACTTCTTCCTGTTTTCTTTAAAGAGTTTTACAGTTTCAGGTGTTACATTAGTCTTTAATCAATTTTGAGTTGATTTTTTTGTGAATGGCATAAGATAGGGGTTCAATTTCATATTTTGCTTGTAGCTATCTTGCTTTCCCAGCACTAGTTATGAACAGATTACCTGTTTTCATTGTGTATTCTTGATGCTCTTGTCAAAGATTTGTTAATTGTTGTAGCATGGATTTATTTCTGGATTTCTCTTCTATTTCAGGGATCTGTTTTTTCATGCCAGTGCCATATTTTTTTATTACTATAGACTTGTAATAGTTATATATCAGAAAATGTGAGGCCTCTAACTTTATTTTTCTCAATATTTCATTGCCCATTTGAAGTCTGTTAGGTTCCACATAAATTTTAGGATTCTTTTTTCTATTTCTGTAAAGAATACCATTGAATTTTTGACAGACATTTCATCATCTCTGTAGATCACTACTATGGAAATTTTAACAACATTAATTATTTCAACCAATGAATGTATTTTTATTTACTTTTTATGTGTTTTTTTTTTTAACCTGTCTTAATGCTATGGGACAAAATTAATTGTGTGTGTGTGTATTCTTATGGTTTTCTTTTTTTGCTTTCCCATTAAAGGGAAATCTGCTTATTAGGATCAGTTTTTTCTCTCACTTGCATTAAAAGTAAAATTGTACCAATGCTTTATCTGTACTTTCTTTTTTGTTGTTATTCTATTACAGTTGACCCAGTTTTCCCCCTTTACCCTCTTTCCCCCAGCCCACCCCTTGCTCCCTCAGTTAATCACCACATCATTGTCCTTAACTACTGGTCATTCATACTGTTGTTTGACTAATTCCTTTCTCTTCTTTCCACCATTCCCCCTTCCCCCCACTCCTCTGGCTGCTGTCAGTCTATTCCATGTTTCCATGTCTCTGGTCCTATTTTGATTGTTATTTTATTGTCTTTATTAGATTCCTGTTATAAGTGAGATTATATAGTTATTTGTTTTTCAGTGACTAACTTATTTCACTTAACATAATATTCTCCTGTTCTATCCATGCTGTCACAAAATGTAGGATTTCCTTCTTTCTTTCTCCTGTGTAATATTCCATTGTATAGATTCTTGGGGTATATTCCTGTAGTGGAATCTCTGGGTCAAAAGGCAGTTCCTTTTTTAATTTTCTGAAGAAATTCCGTACTGTTTTCTACAGTGGCTGCATCAGTCTGCATTCCCACCAACAGTGCACTAGGGTTCCCTTTTCTTCATCATCACCAGCACTTGTTGTTTGTCAGTTTTTCTTTATGATGGCCATTCTGACAAGTGTTAGGTGATATCTCATTATGGTTTTAATTTGCATCTCTCTGATGGCTAATGATGTTGAACCTCTTTCATATGTCTATGGGTCATCTACACATTCTCTTTGGAAAACTATCTATTCAGGTCCTTTGCACATTTTTTAATTGGGTTATTTGGTTTTTTGTTTGTTTGCTTGTTTGTTTTTATTTTTTGTGTTGTGTTCTGTAATTTATAAATTATGGGTATTAACCCCATATTGTACCATCAGATATATTCTTCCATTCTGTGGGTTGTCATTTTATTGTGTTATGTTTTCCTTTGCTGTGCAAAATCAATTTTAGTTTGATATAGTACTATTTGTTTAATTTTTCTTTTGTTTCCCTTGCCTGGGGAGATACATCCAGTAAAATGTTGCTAGGAGTCACGTCTGTGATTTTGCTGCCTCTGTTTTCTTCTAGGAGTGTTATGGTTTGGGGTCTAACATTTAAGTCTTTAATCCATTTTGAATTTATTCTTGTGTATATTGATAGGTTGTACTTTAACTAGGGCAAATTGGGATTAGAGGATGACACTAGAGTAATCCTGGCTGGGTCTCATATTCTCTTCAGAATTTTTTTAATGCTTCTAGTAGTGGAAACTCTGAGTTATCTTACTTTGTATTTTCATAATTATGTTAATGAATTGGTAGATGGGAAAATGAATGTCACTAGCTTTCCATTAACCAATCTAGGAGCATAAAAATGCATTTATCATCCTCTAATAAACTTTTTTTAAGATTTTATTTATTTATTTTTAGAGAGGGAAGGGAGGGAGGAAGAGAGAGAGAGAGAAACATCAATGTGCGGTTGCTGGGGGTCGCGGCCTGCAACCCAGGCATGTGCCATGACTGGGAATCGAGCCTGCGATGCTTTGGTTCGCAGCCTGCGTTCAATCCACTGAGCTATGCCAGCTAGGGCAATAAACTTTATATAATAATATAACTTCTATTCATTCATTAGTTTTTACAAATGAATGTTATTCTCTGAAGACTTTAAGACTGGATGTTAATAGGTTTTGTGTGTCACAGACACTGTTAGCTACAATAATATCTGATATATATGCAACATGGGTGTGTGGATGCATATATACATTGCAACACAGGGGTGAGAAAGAGTAGGTGTAGTTGTTCGTGTGCTAAATAATATAATAAATGTTAAATAATCGTACAAGAATAAACTATTTTGCATACTCACAACTGTAAACCTTTGCCCACCTCTGTATATGCATATACATATATATTTTTAAAAATCTATATTTTGTTTTTATAAATATCTAAGGTAGGACTATCAGGTAATATATTAATTTTTAATGGAGAAAACTAATGTTTACAATGATTAATTAATTTGGCTAAAGTCACCCTTTTAGAATATGAGCAACCAAAGATTTAATACTTAGTCTTTTATACTCCAAGATTCATGAGTTTTTCTCTGTATAGTATGCCACCTATTAAATTCCTTGGCTACCATTGCTCAATGTTTTTAAAAAATGCAATTTAAATATCTCTACTTCAGAAGTATCAGACCAAAAATTTAAATTAGTTCATCTATAAAGTTCCCAGTGACCCATGTGATGTCTAAATAACAGGTTATTTATGGATCAATGCAATGTGTTTTGCCAAAGAAGCAAGTTGAAATGTAACAGCCTTGATTCTATCTGGTTTATCTACCAATCACTAAATAAATGAATACATAATAATCTCTTTTTTAAAATACTTGCTAAATTTTCCCAGTACATGAACACTTTATGCAGCTACTGTGACATAAAATACTTATTTTTTTTAATACACAGACTCATTTCCTTTGGTCTTTGACATAGAAGCAACTATAGTTAACATGAAGAACTAAGCACATTGTAAAACAACATTAATTACTTATTTTATTTTTACATTTTTGGCTGCTGTCATTTAAAAAGGTTTTTTATTGTTGACATTTTTATAGATGCCCCTAATTCCCCCTCCTGTACTCCCCTTCACCCAGCCCCCCTCCCCCTTCCCTCCAGCCTTCACCATATTGTTTTGTGTCCATGGGCTATGTATATTGTATATAAGTTCTATACAGAGATATCATTCTAGGCTAATAAATCTGTAATTTTAACTATTTGAGCATTGTTTCTTAAGCTCCAGCCAAAGAATATCTGCTTTGTCCTATTTTCTGGGGGATCTGATGGATTTCTTCTAAGTCCTCCAAAACTTTTGTTTCCTTGTGAACTGTATGAGAGTTGTAGGTAGCTGAAGTCAGGTAAACAAGTCAGCAAAGGTCATTGTTCTATAGCAGAAGTAAATATCACATTGCCTTTTATTTACTTTTTTAAAATAAGTTATAATTTTAAAACCACTTTTAATATAGAATTATTTCTCATTTTTCAAATTCTTATCTCTCTGTTTTAATGCACTCATTTCTTTGTTATTCACATAGGCAATAAATACGTATTAAAAACTTATTTTGTTCTAGGCAATATTTTGGACACTGAGTTATTGTGACTGCCAATAATTGACACTGTTTTTTTTTTTTTTTTCCATTCTGTAACTTGGAATTTGCTTCCAGAAACCAAGTTTATTCAAAGAAACACAAAAATGAACACAGCATTATAAGTGTGATAAATATGAGTACTTAAAAAGCATGTGGTGGTGAGTGACATGCTAAGAAGCAATGGGGGTAGGAGGGAGGATTTGAATTGAGATCTAAAGAATTAATAGAAAGCAACTAGGAAAATTGCACTGTGGCCAAGGAGACTGTTCCAGGCCAAAGGAATACCATGTGCTTAGGAACATGTATATACTTGCTTAAATTTGCCCATCAATAAAGAGGATGTATTAATAACATAAAAAGTGACACTAATGTAATGCTACTGTCTTAGGATAATTATATGAGGGGGATCAAAAAAATCCAGAATTTATTTACAAAAAAAATTGTATATTTATTCTTACATGTTTAAACTTCAGTCACCTTCAAAGTACTCTCCATTTGATGCAATACACCTATTGAGATGGTTTTTTTCCATTGCTCACAACAATTTTTGAACTTGTTGATTTTGATGCCTTTTACTGCTTCAGCTGTTTTTTATTTCACCTCTTCCACATTGGCAAAATATTTCCTTTTAAGGACTTTTTTTCATCTGGGGAAACAAAAAAGTTCACTTGGGGCAAGATCAGGTGAGTAGAAAAGGTGGGGCATGCGAGGCTTGCCATTTTTGGTCAAAAACTCAGTGTGGTGTGAGCAGTTGCATTACTAAATCACCCATCATTAAATGGGCAAAGTGTTAAAAGAGTTCTCAAAAAGAATTCACTGAAGCCAAACACAGCCTTTCACAACAATGCCAGCAGGTACACTGATACAGGTGGGTTCTAGAACACTCACCTAGGGGGTGAAGCCTGTGCTACAAGGGCCCACCCTTCAGAAGATAATTCCTGGTATTTCAGGGCCTCCTCATGTTACTGTTTCCTACAATAAAATTCCTTTCCTCTAAATATCTTTGAACATAGTCTAATATCCTCTTTGAATAGAGTTCTTTCTTGACTACCCATTCTAAAATTAAAATCATTTTCACAGCCCAACAATTGTTATCTTTCAACATGCCATAATTTTCCCTTCATAAAGTGTACTTCATTTGGCATACTCTGAGTTTATTTGGTTATGTGTTTATTGTGTTTATTCTCACTAGGTTTCCTGAGACCAAAGACTGTTAGTCCCTGGAATCATTGTTGAGCACGTCATAAGTGTTCCATGAACATTTTTTGAATGCTCAGATGGATAGAATTTTTAGGATGTATACTATATGCCAGCTACTTTATTGTTTAATACATGTTCTCCCATTTCATGCTCTTAGCATAATCGATAAAATATACTTAAAAATGTATAAATTTGTATTATTCATATATTACAGTCATGGAAGATTTTAGGCTTGGATAGTTCAATAACTTGTCCATGATCATACAATTAGTAAATGGCAAAAGTGGAAAACTGACTTAGCCCTTCACTTTAATGTTATACTTTGCTATCAGAAACTCTGTTATAGAACTAGAAGAATGGAGACAAATGAGTTCCAAGGTATAGATTTCTTTTCACTGGGTCTCCCCTCCAAATAAAAAAAAAATAGATTTCCTAGTGTAGCTACAAACTTTGAGGGAGTTCCTTGTTTAGTAACTTTAACATACGTATTTATTATCTAGACACGACTCCTCTAGTTCCAAGCGAGTGACATATAAATCCAGTGGATTCTTTTGTGTAGCCCAACAAAACTATAACCAGGTCCTATTAGCTTGGAATTAAAAAAAAAAAAGACAGAAAGGAAGCAAGGAAAGAAAGAAGAAAGGGAGAATAGCGGGAAGGGAGAGACGGAGGAATTGAGGGGGCAGAGAGGCGAGAGAGAAAAAACGTCCCCTTCAATTGCCTTCATAACTGCCTCAATGAAAGAGATAGGAACTTACTTTCAACTGCCTTTACAGTGAGGTCAACAGTTTAGTAAAAGGTCTTTTTTCAAGTGATTGGTAAAACACTGCATAATTATATCACAATACTTTGATGTCCTATTTGGCATAATTTCTTAGTTCTCTCTCCTAACTAAGTAGGCTAACTTCTCCCACCAACATTTCAGCATTTGTAGCTGGTTCTTTGCTGGCTTTCGTATCTGTAAAAGTGCCAGTACATCCCTTTCAGCACATGAGCCAGGCCTGGACAATCTCCACGAACAAGGGGGAGATCTCCATGACACTAATACTGAGGCAGGTTTGGCAGAAGGGGATCACGCTTTTCTCCAAGCACAGAAAAGTGCAGAACGTCCATGCCAACCTCCAGGCAACCCTTGTATTTGGCACCGTTTTTATTCTTTAAACCAAAACTTCTCTGATATTTCTCATCCATTTTATTACTTTCTTGAGCCAATTCACCTTCTGGCATTTATGTCCCCCAACATAGAGAGCTTATGTGTGATATGTTTCTTTACCAGCTTTAGTTTTTATTATATGGACAGCTTCCTTTGTGTGTGTGTGTTTTTTTCTTTCTCTTTTTATACTGGCTGGAATCCTCTCCTCTCCAGAGTGAGATTATAGACATAATATAATAATATTCATAATTGACAATAGTAAACGAATGAAATAAATTTCATATGAACTTGTGATATAGGCAGTCTGTCTTCACTTTTCTTCAAGTGATTCATATTTTGCATCTTTTTTATCATTTCTTAAGTTAAACTGCATTACTGCTGTCAAAAACATGGGAAGATAAAATGAGACAGTGACCAGAGGTGGTAAGCAATAACCAAGAGAAAAAAATTGTTTCTTATTGCACAATGTTAGTGAAAACCAGCCTACCACTGTCCTCTATAAAAACATCCTCTCCATCTCAACTTCCCTTATTGATAAGTTATTATTTCATTAATATAGTAAATTACCTCTTATTTTCTTAAGCAACCCGGTGCCTGACAAAGCAGAAAACTTTATTGCAGCTAACTCAACACCCACGGTGAAATACCCATGGAGAAAGAGTTTTCACTTAGGAAAAATAAAACATTTAACATGATACTTTGAACATTTTAAAACTACTAAATTATTCAGTTATAACTAAGAATTCTTAATGTTCTTGGGTAAATAAGCTGTATAAAAGATACAACATGAAGAGCCAAATGACAAATAGGGTCAGTGTTCTGAAATATGGAATGATAATGTGGAAAACCTGAAAAATCAAAGTTGCCAGGTTAAGGATGCTCCAATATTGAAATTTCACAAGGCAGCACATGAGACAAACTTAACTCAACCTGTAGATAAAGCCTTGGGCACTGCTCTAAAATGTAGTTAATAATATATTATATCATTTCACCATGTTTTATAATTTCCTAGCGGTATTGACAACCACCACTTCACTAGATCTGAACAATTTCAAATTTTTAAACTTTTTATAATATAGTTTTATTTTTATCAAGTTTGTTATATGGTAATAAGAAGATTTGTTTATTTTTGGTAATTGGCAATGTCTAAAGATTAAAAATTATTATTTTATTATTTTTTTCCTGAAAAGGTTGGCAAAAAACACAGGTCCGAGAATTAGAGCCCAAATATCTATCAGCAGATTTTTTTAAATGTTGTTAAGGTGTCTACAATGTTCAACACAAATAATTCAATGTTATGATGTTGCTTCAAAGAAAAAGTAAAATCTTAGATATATATGACAGGAGAGAAGAAAAGGTCTTAAGGAATCTAGATATAGCCCCACCTACAGGGTGAAATATGTCAGAAGAGCTGCAGAAAGGTCAATTTATTATATATTTTAGTGTGTTAAAATGTAATGTATAGTAATATACAAAACTCCAGAAGTTAATATACAAGACTGTTACTCTACACATATTATTACTATCATCCATTTTCCAAAGTTGTATATTAATGGCTGTATTTTTAGTATAATAATTTTCTCTCTAACCTTTTAACCTCTGTCTCCTGCCATGTTCCTTTCCGCCAATCACCTTTATTTCTCTGGCATCTACTGTCCAAAAGGAAGTGCTGTTACAGCAGAACCAGTGAAAAATAAAGTGGGATGTTACAAGACATTGTAAGATTCTGTGAAGGAGATTCCCTAAGCTGAGAGAAGTAGAGGAAAATTATAGTCAGTAAAAAGCAACCTCAGATGAAAGTGCACTCAGGAGGATCCCTATGGCCTTGCTCCTTATCTCCAGGTGGAGACTTGGGGCAAAGTGAAAATGATGGAATAACAAAAATGGGTTTGGGAGGATCTGAAGTCATAGGACACTGATGCAGTTCTTCCCAAGGTAATGACAAGCCTCATGATTACTCTTCACATAGCCTTGTAATGTAATGTTCTCTGTACGGTGTGGTAGAAACAATAACATGACTAGGATAATAATCAATAAAGACTGTGATGGTCTTTCAGGCCTTTCAGATACTCTCCATGCCCTCTGGTACTTGGAGAGTAGCAGATGTTTTCTATGCTTGAAAGAAGGAAACAAGGAGCTGGGGTAGTCAGACTTGGAATCTCATTGCAACAGGAAGAGGGGAAAGAGAATACTTTCATGGACTGCATGTAGCATTTAACCTACATAGAGACAAGAGAGAGTACGATTCATCTAGCATTCTAGCTGTTCTAGCATAGACCAAGTTTACAAGGAGGGTGCGGGAGAATTAGAGAAAATTGTGTTTTAGAATCCAAGAGAAAAATGTTTCAAAACAGCATAGCTGCCAGGACAGCTACAGACTGACAACATCCTATGGATTAGTGACCCCGGAGTGACTGGAGCTGAGCGACAGCAAGAACATTGCTGATGTGTACAAAGACCAAAATGCAAATTTCTGAAAAAGTAGAAACAGCATTTTAAGTGAAAACGACAAATGATATATACCTAAGAGAGTGCCACAGATATTGGCAACGAGGACAAAGACAGGGAGTCTGAGAGCAGTGTTCAGGGGTTTACAACTGGAGAAGGGAGGCGCTATTGTTGTTGGCTCCCCTGGTGGAAAACCCCGAATATGGTCAAGTAACAATTTTTAGAATGTATAAATATTTTATTTTTATTACTTTAATTATATTTAATTGATTATGTTGTTACAGTTGTCCCATTTTTCCCTATGCCCCCCTGCACTCAACAGCCTCCTCTCCCTCGGGCAATTCCCCCACCATTGTTCGTGTCCATGACTCATTCATATAAGTTCTTTGGCTACTCCATTTCCTACACTGAACTTTACATCCCCATGGCTATTCTGTAACTACCTATTCATACTTCTTAATGTCCTCCCCTCTTCACCCATTCCTCCACACCTCCTTTCCATCTGGCAACCATCAAGCAAATAGAGTGGAAGTGCTTAAAGGAGCCATCAAAAGATGTCATAGTTGATGGAGTCATGTAGGAGTGGTTGTACTTTAGGACTTAAAGTCACAGAAGAAAAGTTGTGTCTTGCATGGAATAGGTGACCAGTGTATATTTGAAAATTTTTGGTTTAATCTTATCTTGTAACTGAAAGTAGGGCCAGCTGCCTACTGCTCTGAAAGCCAATATGTAAGAAGCAGCTGCCGATATAAAGGAAAGTGGTTTATTGCTGCAGGTACTGGCCACCTAGAAAATGGGGACTCATGTCGCAAAACCCATCTCCACCTCTCAGTGGAGGCAGAGGTTTTTTATAGGGAGAAGAGGGGAACAGAACAAAGAGGTCAAAGGACAGGGTTGCAAGTTCCGTACAAGCAGAGGAACACAGTCCATTCCTTTAAGGCAACTGAAGGTCCAGTGTGCATCATCCTGGTTTCGTCATCCTGGCTTCGTCATCCTGGATTCACATCATCCTGGCTCCATGTCATCCTCCATGTCAAACATCTCCATGTTTGAAAGTCAGCAAATATCCTGGAGCTGAGATCCCTGAAAGTCAGAGTCTGTATCTTCTGAAGTTAGTTCTGAGGATTCTTATACAAACATGCTGTTCATCTACAAGCTACATTTTAGTCAGAGGCAGCACTGACAGAAACAATGTCAAACGAATGGTGGGACAGGTTTCTCACCATTACAATTTCTAATATTATATTCCAAGGATATGTGTATTGATTTTAGATAGAGAGGGAGAGAGAGAAAGAGAGAGAAACAGAGATCAGTTGCCTCCTTTACACACCCCAACCGGGGATTAAACCAGCAACATTTTGGTGTACTGGACAATGTTCCAACCAATTGAGCCACCCAGTAGGGTCAGTGTACATTTTTTGTAGTAGATCTCCCCTGGGTGTTCAGAGAGTTAGGTAACAGCCCAAATACATCAAAAGAGTCAGAGGAGTTATGAACATGCACTTATATGGAAACTTTTGGGGGGATCACATTTTATTTAGTTGACTCTTTTTGAACTCATTTTAATATAACACAAACTGTTTTTTTTTCTTTGATAATTTGCCCTTCTAAGTATTCTGGTGTTCTGTTTCCCTTCTCTACTGCTCTTTTTCACTGGCTGGATCTCAGCTTTCTGTACCTTCTGCTCATACCTGATGGTAATATATAGTTCTGAAAAATGCCACATTATGTTTAAGATACATGTGCTTCTGAAAATATTTAGAATATGACTTCACACATTTTAGGAACAAAAATTGCTACAGCAAAATGCCCTGCTTTGCTGGAATTCTGAGCATTTATTTAGAGTGCAGACCATCAACTGCATCACTTAATTTATAAAAGTCTCAATACTGGAGCTTGGGCTTGCTAATAAGGGTCTCTGTGGTAAGCTCCATTTGTATCACGTTGACATAACTATTACAAAAGTGCTATAACTTGTGAGATTTTTGTCTCCTTTTTATTTTCCCATAATGGGCATGTATTCCACTGTGACCCAGAAATTCAGCTACTTGAACTTTGTAAACAAATCTCATCTAACAATACTGCATCCCAGAACTGTCTGTCTTCTTTGAAATAATAAATGGGGCAGATCTATTCTTCTTTGTTCTCCTTTCTTACTTTCTTCCTTTTTTCCTCCTTTTCTTCTTTCTTCCCTTCCTCCCTCCCTTCTGTTTCTCACCCTTTCCTTACTTTCTTCTTTCCTTCCTTCTCTCAGTCCTCTTTTCCTTTTTTTTTTAGAAAAATCTCAATGCTACAGTTATAATTCTGAAACTCAGCTTTTTTTTTATCTCTACCAGATCACTTTGGAAAAAGCCCTGACACTCTGCTATTAAATGACACCAACATATCCTACAAAAACCCAATTAGGGCCAATTCTCTGTCTTTGAAATCTCGTTTTACTTATTTTAGTTTATTTTTGTTTTTATTATGAAAAATAGCTTAGCCTATCTGAAACATAAAGCATATAAAATTTAAAGAATAACATAGGAATGTATCATATAACTACCCAGATGTCTCTAAATAATCACATCTCTTTTCTTCCTACACAGAAAACCACTAGATTTTAAGTTAATCATTTTCTTGCTTTACTTTTTAGTTTCCAACACCTATGCATGTGTCCCATGATTTTGAACATGATATAAATGGAATATTTCTCTATATATTCCTTTATCTTTCCTCTCAATATTGTGTCTTTGAGATTCATTCAGTTAGTACATACTGTTTTTAATTGGTTCTTAATTCTCATTATTGCTTTATAAACAACCATGAAATATTTATCTGTTCTACTGCAGATATATGCATATATTGGATTGTTTTCTATTTTTAATTCTTATGAATAATGCTAGTTATGGGAGTGCTACAAAAAGTAGGAAACAGGAACCAACTGCTAGTGCAGAGGTATGGGTCATTCCTGCAACAGTGCTGGGAATAACAGCAGGCAGAGAGAAGGGAGCAAAGCCTTCATTCTTTTTCCTATTCCTTCATTCTGCACCTCAGTCTTTCCTAGTGCCCCAATTTGCAAAATCCAACAGAAAATCAGTTGAAAAGTGACAAATATATTATCAATATCCTTGTATCCATATCACAAAGATGATTATTATAAAAAGCTAGATTTATAGATGAGAGATAATAATGTAATAACCAACTGGCTGGTATATCAGTGGATTTAGTACAAACTGTGAACCCAAAGGGTCGCCAGTTCAATTCCTAGTCAGGACACACACCTGGGTTGCAGGCCACCTCCCCAGTAAGGGGCACGTGAGAAGCAACCACACACTGATGTTTCTCTCCCTTTCTTTCTCCCTCCCTTCTCCTCTCTCTGAAAATAAATAAATAAATAAATCTTTAAGAAATAATTTAATAACCGTTAAAATAGTAAATGCAAACACTTAGAAATTTAAAATGTAGTACCAGTAGAAGATACAAAAATGAATGATGGGGACTTAAACTTACAAAAAGATACAAAACAAATATGAGATAGAAGGTGAGTAGTGAAATGAGAAATATGCTGGGAGAGAAAATATGGACTCTCAGAGAATTTGAATCCAGGTCCATGGATTCAAATCTGCAGTCCATGTCTTTTCAATTCTGTCTTCTGCCTGCCTAAAAGGATATTGAATTCTTTAGAAAAGTTTTCCTATGTTATTAGGCAGGCACATGACATCTCTTTGAAATAATGGAAAGATCAAACTTGCACCAAATTTATGAAAAAAATATGACTTCTTTGAGATTTTCAGATGAAACTGTATTTAAAATAGTCTGGTTCTGTTTTAGGGAAGGAAAATAACAGAAATAAAGATATTAATTAATAATTATAAAGAGATATTAAAATCACAGTTCATATAAATGAGTGCCAAAAGATGCTGATGTGAAAGACATGCCCTCTTCCAAAACATGAACTGCCATTTATTCTCAACAGGTCAGGAAAGAATGAAATGTGAAACAAACATTTAATGATTGTCAAAGTCTCAATTACTATTATTAGACTTTCTTTAATATATTAAGTGATCAATGCATCACTAACTCAAGGTATGATGTTATGCTTTGATCACTGTGTCTTATTTCTTTTTCAGAATGAGACAACTTTTTTATTTGTTTGTTTATTTATTTATTTATTTTTATAAAGCCAATGATTATTTATATTATGTATGCCCATTTTTTTCCACACCATCTCTTCCTGATTTTTTGTTTTGTTTTTCCTTGGATTTCAAATTCATTCTTCCTAAACTGCAATCTGCAGAACTTTAAGTGAGGACCTATCTTAGGTAAATTCAATTTTTGTTTGTTTTAAAATGCATTTCACTTTCAAACACATTTATTTTACTATGTTTATACAATTCTAATTTAAACTTTTTTTACACTTTGCATATGTTAATTTATTATTGTTTGGTTTCTATTTTTGCAATAGAGACATCTAGTATTTATCCAATTATAATGTTATTGCAAGTAATCTTTCTTTTTTCTTTTCCTTTAGGTATTTTATAGTATTGTCACAACACTCCCCAGAGTAAACCTCCTGTAATTTATCTTGCTTGAGGTTTATTGTCTTTACCGAGGCTGTGAAATCATTACTTTAATAGATCTAGAAAATTCTCATTTACTACTTCACTCTATTCTCTTCCCCTGGAACTCCATTTATGCGTATGGTAGACTTTCTGCTTATCACTTCTCCTCAGCTCTCATGTTCTTCTACATTTACTCTGAGATTAATTATAGTGAATTTTCAGATGTTCAGTATATTGATTCTCTTGTTACTTGCATCTACCTTATTGTTTTACTTGATCATTTGGGTCATAGCAATGATAATTATTTTTCTATTTAGTTAATTTACTTATTAATTGTATTAACATCCACCAATATAGGTTCACTACTGTTAATATTGTTAATAGTATTTATTTTTCTATTTATAATTTTATTACTCTCTTTTGAAAGATACTAAGAACCTTTTAAAGATGTTACTTATTTTGTCACATATTTTCCTTCTTTTAATTTTATGAATATACTTAATATATAAACTTTATTTGGTAATTCTAATATCCAGAATAGTTTGGTTCTAAACTATGTTCTAAATTATGTTCTTTTCTAATTCTGGTTTGTAATGACTTGTCTTGTGTGTCTTGTAACTTTGATTATAAATTTTAACTGTTAAGATTTTATCTATAGAAAATCTATACAGTCTGAGCTTTTGGGGGGCCTTTTTTATTATGCTAATGTTAAACCCTGACTCCATGAGAGAGTATGAGGCAAGGCTATAGACATAAGGACGCATGGCAAGTGGTCTCCTTTCCATATGAACTTAGTTTCAGGCAGAAGATTATCCTTGTTTGTGCCCTCTCCTTTATCAGTTACAGTAAGATACTTAATGTAGTGAATTCCATTAAAGAGACTCATGAATATAAGTCCAAATTTATAAATTAGGTGGGAAGAAGTAAAATTGAGAGAATTAAGTGATAAGTACATAAAAACAACATGATTCAATTTGACAAAAATTATTTTTAATATTTATTTAAATGTTTCACTAGTATTTATTTAGATTTTTCTTTCATCTCACTTAATATACCAATTTTGAGATTTAGTCCTGGAACTTTATAATATTAAATACCCTTTAAGGAGACAAATACAACAAGCACTTTATTCTCTGCTGACCCAGAACATATAACCCAGTTAACTGACTAAAATGTGGTGTTTATAAAAGTATTTTGCAAAAGTCTGCCTGCTGTTTCAGCCATGAAGTTTAACTACAACGTCAACTAGAGGCCTCTGGCAACATAATGCCATATTGTGTCATACATAGAGATCTCTGACTCCCTTAAGATACGCAGCAGCATTCAACTTGTAAGATGTGTTGTACTTTTTTCACAAGATTACAATTGCTGTGTTATGAAAATTTGCTTTGGTTTTCACAAGATTTTACATATTTTTTCACACTTATTTTTTGTGTGTGTGCTACAGAAACCTGGCCTAGTTGTCCTGGAGGCTTTCTAATTCTTTGAATAGTCTGTGAAAATAAATTTGAAGTTAATAGACCTTATATAACTCTAAAGATATAAGAAAATTTCTAAAAATAAGAGAAATGTACTGAATGCTAATAACAACTATAGATGAAGAGTATTATTTTCACAGAATTCAAAATGAAATGATTAGGAAATATGAATCCACAGAGGATTCTCTGTTGAGGATACTGTCCTTAGGTAGAGGACAGATACTACTAGTAAAGGTAGATACTATCCTCAACAGAGAATAGTTACAAGAATCTTCATTCACCTTAACTGTACTAGTGGCTTCCCTTGGGTTGCAGGTTCTAAGTCAGTTTAGTTGTGATCCTGCAGTAATTTCTCTCAATCATAATGCCTTAAACAAACAAAAAAATAACAAAAGACAGAAAAAGGTGTCTAAACAGAAGTACTCTATAACATATATAAAACTCATATCAGAAGAAGATGATAAAAATGACTACAGTCTTGCAATTGGAACAACATCTGATGACTTTAATTATTTTATCTTTGTATCACTTCTCAATGTCAAAACCCCTCCAGAGGTCAGTCACATCAGAGTAAAACATTACTCAAGTTAAAAATGAAACTCCCCAAATCTATATCCTTGTTCGGAAATAGAATAGTCTACTTTATTTTAGCAGAAGTATCTGTTTACAGAGAAAAATTAATGAAGAGTGTAGTATTTTTTTTTCAAAATAAAGGCAATAAGCGACTCATTCCTTTTCTGGTGCTGTAATGTGTTATTTTCCTTGATTAGAAAATGAGCTCATGTACTTTTGACTTCACCTTAGACTATGAAGTGGAAAGTATGTGATTTTGAATGTTTGCCCTCCCACTTTTTAGCTGTGTTATCTTGAATCTGTGTTTTTATCTCTGTATTTGCATATTCATGTAAAATATGACACAGCTTCTTGAAGGTATTAATAGTTAAGTAAGAAAAATGTTCTACAATGTCTCTGTTGTAATTCACACTAAATATTACTGGTTATTACACTATTGCTATTCAAATGCAGTGCTGCTGGCAGCAAGAGATAATTTTCCCTTTAAGTAACTGTGCAGGACTATTTGGTGGGAGGTGAGCCACTGCAACAATTCCCAGGTGGAAACAGACTTCCAGAACCTGGAAGAACTCTTAAAGATAGATGTTTGCAAAAAAGTGCCATTTCCTGGTTTAGCTCCTGCTTTCCAAGTGTCCTCAATTATTGTAATGTTGGCTTACGTAAAATAAGTTTTCCTCAACAATGTCACAGCGATTGTTCAATTACTATTTCCCCGTCTGTGGGGTCCATTATGCTTCACTGCAAAAGCAGTTCAGCTCAATTGGGATTTGTGCTTCATCTTATCTCAAACCAGCTCCATTACTGAATTCACTTTCTTAACAGATGGCTTACATTTGTTCATATGTTAATTTATAAAACTGTTCCGTGCACATTAAATGGACATGCTGCTTTTAGTTTCATATCATTTGAATTATCTATTGTGTTGGCCAAAAAGTTCATTTTGTTTTTTTTGGTAAGGTGGCTCTAGTAGTGCCTTGTTGTTTTTAACTTCATTCAAAACAACATTGTTAAATTGTATTGTTACAGCTGTCATATCAGCGTGCACTAAAAAAATCAAAATTGGTGAATTTTTGTGTAGCCATATTAATTCTGAAGATGGAAAAAATATACAACATTTTTGGAATATTATGTTTTATTATTTCAGGAGAGGTAAAACTGCAACTGAAACACACACAAAAAGATCTGTAGATCTGTGCAGTATATGGAGAAGGTGCTGTGACTGATCAAACATGTCAAAAGTGGTTTGTGAAGGTTTGTGCTGGAGATTTCTCACTGGATGATGCTCCACAGTTGGGTAGACCAGTTTGAAGTTGATAGTGATCAAATTGAGACATTAGTCAAGAATAGGCAATGCTCTACCATGTAAGAGACAGCCAACATACTCAAAATATCTAAAACATAAGATGACTGGTGAAAATGAAAAATGTATCTTTTATTTTACATAAAAAACTAAATAAATTTTTTGGCCAACCCAATATATGTAAGAAATCCAAATTGGATTCCACATATGAGTGAAATCACATGATACTTGTCTTGAACAAAATAAACTAACAAGTGAAATACAGAAAAACTCATAGACAGAGAGCAGAGTGACAACTCTCAGGTTGGGGCGCATTTCCAGAGCTGCATGGGAGGGTGAAGGTACTGAGCCAAAAAAAGTAAAAAGAGAAAAAACTCATGGGCTTGGACAACAGTGTGGTGGTTGCAGGGGGAGGGGGAGTGATGGAAGAGGGTAGAAGGAGGATGAACATGAGACTTGGCGTGGTGAACACACAGTACAGTGTAGAGATGATGTGTTGTGGAATTGTGCACTTGAAACCCATAAAATTTTGTTAACCAGTGTCAGCCCAATAGATTCAATAGTATTTTTTTAAAAAAGTGGTGATAGGTTACTTTGTATCCAAAAAATAAATGCTTTTGAAAATTAAAAGGAGAAACTCCAAAATGAAATGTTTTAATAGGAAAGTGAATTGCAGTTACTTCTGTATATTCATAACATTGCTCAATAGTTATTGATAAAATGTCATCAAAACTCACCAAATTTGCAGTTGAGATTATCAAATTATACTTATACAGAATAATTTTGAATAATGTTGTAAAACTTTGTAAAGAAATGGACAAGGAGATACCAGTAGAAAAGTTTATGGTATCTGATCTATTTTCTCCAAATATTTTACTTAAAAAACCTTAATACATTATTAAATTGATATAAGGTACATCCTTATATCATCCTGAAAATAGTTGAACATGCTCTCTTTCAAATTTGTTTCTGTATAACAAAAATATATAATTTAATTGGGTATATATTGCAAACCGCTTCAATGTATATTTAGCAAATATTTAATAAGTTTATATTGTATACAGGTCATTATGCTACATAGTAGCAGTATAATGATTAACAGCATACCTCCCAACCAAGAACTTTGTCACCTGGTAGAGAAGGCAGACTAGAAAACATATAGAAAACAGTATAAAAAGTCCATTAATGAGATACACACAGAATGGCTATGGGAAAATGTAAAAGACACTCAAACCATTCTCAGGTACAGAAGATCTTCCTCAAAAGACTCAGTAAGGATATTCCAGAGTGAAGGAGCATGAACATGAACATGAACAAAAGACAGTAAGGCAGATGATGAAAGAAATAGTCTGTGAAAATCAAAATGTGGAAGCAGCATATTAGGATACATGCAGAGGGGCCAGGTCAGGAGTTCATGGAGAGGCAAGCAAAGCCCAGATCATGAAGAACTTCATAGGCTATGTTAATCAAGTCTGATTTTATCATGACTGATACAAGAAATTATTAGAAGGTTTTAATATGAAGAATGGTATGAGCAGACTGGATTTTAGAACAATCGTTCTGGCAGAAGATGAGAGAGGGCTTTTGCAGAAAGCCAAGCGGCAGAGTAAAAGACCCAGTGACAGTAGATAGACACAGGAAAGCAGTGAGAGCTGAAGTTTCCTAAATCAGAGTGTCAGTGAGAATGGAGAACATTTTGAGAAAATAATGCATGGAATCAACAAAGGAGTTGTTCAATTTCCTCATAGCTTTGGGTCACTTTTTTCACCATAACCAGAGGATAGTTTATTGATTTGAGAGAGAGAAGAAGGGAGAGACAGAGAAAGATCAAGAGAGAAACAGTGTGAGAGAGAAACATTGAAGGTTGCTTCCCATACACACCCCAAGGAATCGAACCTGCAATCTAGGTATGTGCCCTGACCAGGAACGGAGCCCACAACCTTTTGGTGTATGGGATGATGCTGCAACCAAATGAACCACCCAGCCAGGGCAGTTTTGGGTCACTTTTACCTTTCCATTTCTGGTTCAGGTTATGAATGTTTTGTTCGATTAAAAAAAACTTTCAGGGCAATACTTTTTTGTTTGTTATTGCTATGTTACTTCTCATCAAAAACACAAATACAGGCCACCTGTGAACTGCCATGTACCTGTAAAACTCCACATGGAGCAGGTAAAAGTAAGTTGAACCAAGAATGATTTCATTGTTGGAAAATAGTCTCATTTAGACATAACTTCCTGAAAAGGGAGAAAAAAAAAACCATGAAATATCTCAAAGCCAAATATTTCACTTACGGATGAAATCATAGTTCAGTGCTGTCAGTGTTATTAAGTACAAATTGTCATTAAACTGACACCTTTTCTAAGCAGTAGACTGAGAATTATTATGTAATAACTCTAATAATCATTATTAACATTTGGAAGATTTTTCCCATTTACAAAATATTTCCTATCCATTATCACATCATAAGGAACTTTTCTTATGATATAATGTATTCTATGCGATGTAGCAACATATTTTCAAAGTTGAGGTCACTCAGATTTTTTACGTATGGGTTAGCAGAGCCACACAGTTTTTAAAACATTTTAAAACACATTAAAACAAGTGTAATCAGTCAAATTCTTATAGGGATTAATCTATCTATTTGAAAATATCTTCATTGGTTTCCTATAAGCATCTGTATTGATTTTAAAGTTTTGTTACTCACTTATAAGGCATTTAATGACCATAGACTAGCATGTGTACCAAGTCTGTTGACTCTATCTGTCCCTTGTTGCCCACTGATGTCACACAGTGAGCAGAACATTTAGTTCATCCAAAGGCATGAACTCAAATCCCTTAAAGGGGAGGCTCTTTAGAAAATATGTTTCTTGACTTCTGGCTGAAGTGGAGGCATAGGTAAATATACTTTGCCTCCTTGTACAACTGAAGGAAAGACAAAAACAAATTTAAAATCAAAAAATAAACAGAACCACCAGAATATCAAACTGTATGGAAGTCTACCACCTAAGAAGTTAAAGAAGAAACATTCATTCAGACTGGTAGAAGGGGCAGACCCTGGCAGATGGGGTGGAGAGGACACATGGCAAGGCAGCGGATAGAAGACCACAGGGTCCTACATTTGCATATGAATAAACTGGGAGGAACAACTGGGGAGCGAGACAGATTACACAACCCATGATTCCAGCACAGGGAAATAAAGTCTCAATACCTCCGACTGTAAAAATCTGTGGGGGTTGCATCAGCAGGAGAGACTCCCAGCCTCACAGGAGAATTTGCTGGAGAGACCCGCAGGGTCCTAGAATGCACACAAAACTAACGACCCAGGAATCAGCACCAGAAGGGCCCAATTTGCTTGTGGGTAGTGGGGGAAGTGACTGAAAGCTGGCCAAGAGCTGAGCAGGTGGCATTATTCCCTCTCAGACCCATCTTCCATATACAGCACCAAAACTCAGCAACATGGGTTGCCCCACCCTGGTGAACACCTAAGGCTCTACCCCTTACAACATAACAGGCATGCCAAGACAAAAAATATAGCCCAAAGGAAAGAACAGATTAAAGCTCCAGAAACAGAACTAAGTTACGAAGAGAGAGCCAAGCTATCAGATGCAGAGTTCAAAACACTGGTAATCAGGATGCTCACAGAGATAGCTTAACGTGGCCACAAAATAGAGAAAAAGGTAAAAGCTATGCAAAGTGAAATAAAGAAAAATATATGAGGAACCAACAGTGAAGGGAGGGAAACCAGGACTCAAATCAATGATTTGGAACAGAAGGAAGAAATAAACATTCAACCACAACAGAATGAAGAAATAAGAATTCAAAAAAATGAGGAGAGGCTTAGGAACCTCTGGAACAACTTTAAATGTTCCAACATCTGAATTACAGTGGTGCCAGGAAAAGAAGAGCAAGAAATTGAAAACCTATTTGAAAACATAATGGAGCACTTCCTCAATCTGGCAAAGGAAACAGGCTTCCAGGAAGTCCAGGAAACTCAGAAAGTCCCAAAGAAGTTGGATCCAAGGAAGCACACTCGAAGGCACATCATAATTACATTACTCAGGATTAAAGGTAACTTGAGAATCTTAAAAGAATCAAGGGAAAAGGAGACAGTTACCTACAAATGAGTTCCCATAAGACTCTCAGCTGATTTCTCAAAAGAAACCTTACAGGCAAGAAGAGGCTGGCAAGAAGTATTCAAAGTCATGAAAAGCAGGGACCTGCATCCAAGATTACTCTATCCAGCAAAGCAATCATTTAGAATGGAAGGGCAGAAAAAGTACTTCCCAGATAAGGTCAAGTTAAAGGAGTTCATCATCACCAAGCCCTTATTATATAAAATGTTAAAGGAAACTATTTAAGAAACAGAAGATGATCAAAAATATAAAAAGTAAAACAACAAACTCACAACTATCAACAACTGAGCCTGAAAACAAACAAATAAGAAAAAACTAAGCAAACTACTAGAACAAGAATCAGATCACAGAAATGGAGATCACATGGAGAGTTATCAGCTGCCAGGGGGAGAGAATGGGAGAACAGGTATAGGGAAGAAAAAGCATAAATGGTAGGTACAAAATAGAAAAGGGGTGTTAAGAATATTACAGGAAATGTAGAAGCCAAAGAACTTATATGTGCGACCCATGGACATGAACTAAGCGGTAGGGAATGCTGGTGGGAGCAGGGGTACAGGGTAGAGGGGAAAAGGGGGGAGAAAAAAATGGCACAACAGTAATAGCATAATCAATAAAATATATTTAAAAAGAAGGAAATCGGTTACTTGATTTTGGAAGGTAGTTGCCATTTTGAATCTTTATATCCCATCTGCCTGGATAAAAAAAAATGTATTTGGTTACATCTCAATATTATTATTTTTGGCAGTCATATCTTTATATTTTGGTGCATGTGTACCTTTAATTAAGTATACTAGTATGCTTTAACTAATTGGTTAAGTTTAAAACTAATTATGTTCTGCATCTATCAAGGGTCATCAAATTTCCCACTGAAGAAATAAGTGGGTTATTCTGGCATTTGGATTCTAATAGACCAGAGAGGGGGAAAAAAAGTTTAAAACAATATAAACCTTTTTGTTTATTCGAAAACATTTACTTTAAGTTCTCAAGGAAAGAATTGTGGGTGAGCAGGTTAGGTTTATTATTTTTTTAAAGATATTTATTTATTTATTTACTTACTTATTTATTTACTTTTAGAGAGAGAGGGAGGGAGAAAAAAAGGGAGAGAAGCATCAGTGTGTGAGAAAATCATTGGTCAGTTGCACCCCAGACAGGGACCAGGCAGCAATTCAGGCATGTGTCCTGACAGGACATTGGGAATTGAACAGGAGACCTTTCACTTTGTGGGACAATGTCCAACCACCTGAGCCATGCCAGTTGGGGCAAGCCAGTTAGGTTCAAAACTAGAAAATTAGAATCAAGAAAAAAATTTTGAAGTGCATAAAATAGTGCAATTCTTGCATCTCAATATAAAAAATAAAATGAGACAGATCTTAAGTATTCCAAATAATCTGTGTAGACAAAATCTACTTTCTGGAGAAATATTACTCTCTCCAGAGTAATGAAAAGGGTTAAAATTCTGTTTAAAAATATTTTTTGCAAAGAATTTATTTCTTCATGGTATTATCTAAAATTACAAAATTTAGAATTATAAAGGTCATCTTAAAATTTATCTTTTTTTTTGGTTTTTCAAAGATACAGAGTTCAGAGTGGTCAAAACTCTCTCCAGAAAGTAGAGTTTTGTTATTCTCTGGCTGAGTATAGGCTGAAAGAGTAACTTGTTTCCAAAAAGTTAAATATGGAAAGAGAAAACAATTTTACAGTGGAGATACCCAGCAGACATTAACTTCATTGAGGTTAACATCACCAGAGATATGTTATTGATATCATGTGATCTCTGATATGATATAATGAAAAGGTCACCTCACTCTTGTGATATTCTTTCCCCAAACCTCTAATCCCAGGCATGAGAAAATCAGCAAGCAAAACAAAACTCAGGGATACTCTATCACACATGACTACTTTTTATCAAAAGTGACAAAGTTGTTAAAAATAAAGACCAAGGAATTACCACAGGGGAGAGAAGACTAAGGAGACTTACTCTTGTATAATGACTAAATGCAATGTGGTATCCTGGATTAGATCCTAGAATAGAAAAAAAATGTTCATGAAAAAACTGGTGAAATCTAGAGTTAGTTGTAATTTACCAATGTAAATTGATTCTTATGCACATGGTTATATAAGATATTAACATCAGGAGAAAGTTTTAAAAGCCACAATATATTTGAAATTTTACAGAATTTGTTTAATTCACATTTATTACATATCTGCTATCTTTAAATGCTTTCTAAATATAGCTAAACCTAACACATACAATACATAATTCTCTTTTGAACTTTTGTTTTAATTTTCAATATCCATAAATGACTTGATTCTAAAATTTAAGAAATAAGATCAAGATGACACATTTTTGTTAGTCAAGTAACACATCACTCACAGATATTTTCAAAAATTGTTTTGTATATATACTATATGATGAATACTTTCAACCATAGAAGCTGAGGTCTTGTTATTGAAAGTTCAGTTTAAAGCTAGTTTCGTTTTATTTATTGCTTTATCTTTTTATGATTTATTCTTAATACTATGATATTTTGAAAGTTTTGCATACTAAATATGGAAAACAAATAAAACATGATATGATATACCATCCAATAGAGGACATTAGCCCAGAATGATTCAAAGTTTCATCCACACTTAGCATATTTGGGAGATATTGACTACTCTGAACTCTGTATCTTTGTTTGAAAAACCAAAAAAAAAAGATGATTTTTAAGATGACCTTTATAATTCTAAATTTTGTAATTTTAGATAATACCATGAAGAGAGAAATTCTTTGCAAAAAAATATTTTTAAACAGAATTTTAAACCTTTTCGATTTCATGGTTTTTGTGGAATGTTTAGGCCAGATAATATAGTCTTAAAATCACAGTCATATATTAAAGTAGTCATAAAATCTGCAGACTTTTTATGCATATTTCCTCTATACTATTTACATTAATATACCAATCAGTTAATTAATACATTATACAATTTCAAGTGTGTGAATGTATGACAATTAGCTGAGAAAAAACACTATAATATACTAGGACGTCTCATATGCAGAAAAATGTTGACTCTTTTCTGGCAACAGCCTCTTTAAAAGCACTTCTAGGTCAATCTATACGTTCAGTCCTCAAAATGAGCAACAGTGGAAAAGTGTTACTCTCCAATTCCAGCTCCGCCTCCCCAAAACATATGAAGATTGATATATTTTAGTGGGTTAAGAAATATTATAAAATGGAACTTTTTTCACAGCTTTCAGTATTTGTGTTTTATCTGTTTTATAAACATCAAATGAATTATGTATTTTTGTTGTTTTATGGTGTTATATGTTTTTTTAACATCAAGTAATAACAGAATTTAAAAAGTTAGATTAAAAATGTAAAAAAATAAGTTTGATGTAGAATTTGATGTTCTTTGGTAAGAAAAAAAAAGTAACATTAAACAAGATGTTTCTTTCTCAAGGCTAAGTACTTTCAACCAATCAGAGTACAGGGCATGGGATACATAATGTGAAATGAATTCAAGGGATCACAGACACATGTATTGTCACTTGTCCAGATGTTGGGCCATGCAAATATAGCAAGTTATTCAGTTTCTTTTTCTTGTCAGAAAATCTTTCCCAGCAAGAAGTGGCTGTTTTTTTTCTTTCTTTTTTTTTTTTTTTTCCCACAGCAAGCAAGAGTCAGCATGTGAAGCTTTGAACAGTCTTGCACTGTAGGGGATATTTTGCAGAAAATGCATAGCAAGATTGGCAAAAGAATTATCTCTTTATTTCTTTTGTCCTTCGGTTTATTTCATCTAATAACAGGGCAAAGATGGTGCCTTTTACAATAAGGAGGGCATGTATTCATGAGTAGTATGCAGCAAAACTGCTTTCCAATCTTGTTGTTCATAATTTCCTAAAAAAAAAAAATAGTTCAATGAATATAAGATGTATGTTTTTGCTTTTTTAAAAAATGTTAGTTATTATAGTATAAATTGCAATTATACAAAAATTTGTTCTTGCAACAGCTTGAAACCGGAATCCTAACCTGAAGTACTTCCTTCCTTTCTTTACTAGAAAGAGCAAACCACCATCTAGAATAAAATATAGGGTCAATGTAAGTGAAAATCAAGCCATTTAAATACAACAAAAATTTCTTTTAAAATTATACTCTAAATTACAAGCATGCTGCTTTTGTTCGTTTCTTTGAGGTTTGGGAAAAAATATGCTCAAATATCAGTTGAGTTGTACTGACAAAGCTGGCTGATCAGGCCTAAGAAATACTAACAGGTTATAATGTCAGAACACGTAGCTTCAAGTAACACTTCTGTCACTTAGCACTGGGCAATTTGAATGGCACTTTCCATACCTGTGAATTGGGGATGATGATATTTAGCCTGACCAACTCATAATAATTTAAGGATATAATAAAAGAAGGTTTACAAAGTTCATAGAATTATAAGAATATATGTCATGGGAAATATATCAAAACCTAGTGCACAGAAAAATTTGTCATTGTAGTCCTTCACTTTCAGTCTAACATAGTCATTTTGATTTATCTAGACATTCCACCAGTCATAAAGTCGGAGTTATAAGAGTACACAGGACTGTGAGGACAGAACTGAGCTGGGATCAAAAAAGGCTTTTTTTAAAAGTAATATTTGATCTTGAAATTCAAAAGATGAATAAACAGTGACAATTAAAAAATCAGAAATGAAAACAGCCTCCAAGTAGCTGCTCAACAAATGGAAAGAATGGCAACAGCAAGGAAAGTGCTGAGGCTGTAGTCAAAAAAAAAAAAAAAAGGTATAGAAGAATGAAATGACTCAATTCTGGAGAGGTAAGTAGGTTTTGGACTCATGTTATCTGTTAAATATAGGTCTTTACACCGAAGGCATAATCAGAAATACTTGCAGTATTATTTAAAGAAGTAGAGTGATATAATTAGATGTTCATTTTAATAGATCATTTAACAATAATGTGGAGAATAAATTGGAGGGTGACATTTATGGATGAGAGGGATTAGTTGTTTGTTTATTTAAAAAGTCCATGCTAGAAATGATAGCCAGATATGAGACAAACAGACAGAAGTGGCAGCACAGACAGACAGACAGAAGTGAAGTTTTATGATATATTTTGGAGATAGAATGGTGAAGACCTAGTGAGGTCCTTAATACATCAGGAAAGAGGGAATGGTCAATTATAACATCTCAATGCTGAGATGCTCAATGTCTAACAGTTGGCTTGCTGTGATAGCGGATTCTAGAGAAGGGCTATATTTGATGAAATAATGTAGAGTAAACAATAGAGATAAATGTCAAATGAGACTTCTGTGCAACATTCAGAAAATGAAAAATCCATTTTAAAACAACAATTGAAGTCATCATTATTGTTGAAATCAACAGGGAAATGCCAAGAAGAAAATAGCCCTGGACAGCACTTTGAGGATCTCTAAAATTAAGAACATTCATGACAAATGTGTCAATACAGCGACTACTACAAGTTGTTGTGTTAGATACAGAAAGATTAATGATATTCAAACATTCCCCATAATTTCATTATTTAGCAAAGTGTGAAGAGACATATTCAAGCATGTGTAGGTGCTATAGGTTTGTATCAGAACATATAGGACGAATACCTTTTCTAGGTCTGTGGATATGAATAGAAAAGAAAGAATTCAGGAGGAGATGACACCTTGGCTGAATACAAAACACAGCAATTTCTTATATTCCACCCCTTCATTTTCATGTCCATAGAGATGTACAATATTTCAGGCACTGTTCCAGTTGCTGAGAATAAAATGATTAAAACACACAAATATGCATGCTCAAAAAGAGCCTAATTTATGTCATAAAAAAGACAGACAATATACAGATAAAGAAATAGACAAGATAAATCTGTAGAGTCATACTATAAAGACAATAAAACAGGATAATGGAATGAATATTGGTGGCTTCAGTGGAAAGAGGTGATACTCTGGTTAAGGAAGGCCTCAATGAAGAGATACTCTTTGAACTTAAAACAAGAATAACAGGAAGGAGTCAAATATAGCAGTTTTTGCAGTTGAGAGAGAGAACAATAAGTTCAAAATTTTTAAGTTTAAAACCCGTTTGGTGTGTTTGAGGTAAAGGAAATTTATTCAACAACATTGTGGGTTCATTCAACAAGATATAGGTAGGAAATAAATTTTGCAGTAAGATGATGAAATAGTCTTGTCCAATGTCTCCTATTTTCTCAGTGAAATATTAGGCAATATCATCAAGTGTCATTGAGGGTGAAAGAGGGAATGTTGATGTACGAGGTGACATACGGCATGAAGGGGTCATTTTGAAGAGTAGGAGCATGCATAATCAGAAAAGCATAGTAAGATTCTATTTTTCTGACAGCATAGAGCAATGTATGATTTTAAATTTAAAGTGAGACAAGTCAGCACATCTGTATTTTCTTTTTTCCAGGCGATTTAATTAGTCCTCTTCTCATATGAAATGTAAAGTAAATTGGGTTAGAGGTTGAAGTTTTGCCAGTGGAGTATGACAGAAGGAAAATGGGGCAAGAAAGTGATTATAATAATGTGTAATAACATGAAAACTAGGGAAAGAGGGAAATAATTCTATAAGGCAGATAAGAGCAAAAGCCAAGAGTACTTGGTAAATCTGAACAAATATTTATGTAAAAATACTATGGGAGCTGGATATGATGGGCCAAGAATAGATTGCTTTGCATTGTGATTTTACATCTGGTGCAATAAATAGTATGGCAAGTTTAAAAGCTGCACTGTCCAATATGATGGCTATTAGCTACTGTTTTAATTTGAATGTTAATTAAATTTAAACAATTACAAATATCATTGCTCAATTCTACTTGCCATAATCCCAATGAGCAATAGTCACGTGAAGCTAATGGTTATTAGACTGAGCAGTGCAGAGAAAATACAACTCTATTAATGCAGAAAATTCTATGGGACAGATCTCCACATGTGGAATAAATGGTAGAGGGAAATGAAAGATGAATGTAAATGAGAAAGACAGAAAAATAAGAAGCTATGATGCTCATTGCATCTTTACCAAGTGTATAGAAACATCCAAAATAATAAAGAGAAGAAAGAGAGATAAAGGAGCTAAAACTTTAGTGTAGGTGAAAGCAATAAGAAATTGTAATGTGAAATATCAAATGATGGCAAAAACTTTAAAAGATCTGAGAGTTGTAAAGAGAAAAGATGTGTGTATGAGCAATCCAAGGAGGCAAGGAATTCCAAGAAGAGAAGATACCATATACATGTTCGTGGAGGCTTAAGAGAAAGCATAGCCCTTTAGAAAAAAAAGCTGAAAATAATTTCACATGTCTGGGAAAATCAGGAATGGAGTGCCCAAAAGTCACAGACATTTCAGGTTCATTAACACAGTCCAGTACATCGATAGCCTCCCTGGGAGGCTTTAGGAACCTTGCTAGTCTCCTGATACTTAGTTCCCTATTGTTACAGTGCTGTGCCCTCAAATGAGTGCCACACATAAAAGCAACTCAGTGTTGTGTCAATAGTTTCTCACCAATATCCTTGTGTAAAATAACATCACCACTATCCCCACCAACCAAATGATCAAAGTGAACAGTGTAATGCATTTAGTGGTGATTGCAAGACTATTATGCTGAATTAGTAACAACAACAAAGGGATTGTTGAATCCAGTAAAGATGAAATACATCCAATTAGCAAAAATTTGTATGTATGTGTAAATGCATACATACATATTTATATATGTATACACATATATGCATATGCAATACTATGTAATATAATGCACATGCATATGCATGCGTGCACGATCAATAGATGATTGATAGGTAGATGATAGATAAACCTCATGCTTTGGAATGAAACAGATAAGTAGATATTATTCATGAAATCTCTCATATGTAATGCAAAAAAGACTTTTTGAGCAAAATAATAATAGGTAAAACTACTTGGAAGAATGTGTGAGATCTCTCTGCTCTATTCCAATAAAATCAAGTGAAGAAGAAGTAATTATCAAGATAATTCAAGGATAAATAGAAAAAAAATCTTGCCTAAATTGTCTGAATGGTTAATGAAATACTTGAGGCTTGAGGCCTCAATTATCCAAGTAAATTAATCCTTTTTTCACTAGATTTTGCATGTAAATGTAATGAATAAAATAAACTTGCCTAAGGCACTAGAGAAGTTGTGATTTTTTTCCTCAAGGTACAATTAAGTCCTGTTACACCAGGTTGAATATTATTCAACCTGTAATATATATCATTGTTATTCCTGAGAACATCACGGTAAATGGTGATCAAAGCAGAGCAGAGATGCAGGCTGTTCCTCCTGCACATATCAAAACATCCACACAGAAAGGCATAAATCAGCTTCATTTGCCTACATGAAGGCCATAGTACTATTGCTCAATGGGAATTAATGAATCTTGATAGCTTAAACTTTTTATTAATGTTTTAAAAATGTTGAAATCATAACCGCAGCCATGTTTAATTACCATGGCCAAGAGGTTACAGTGTGTTCAGTTTATGCTTTGTTAGACATTTTTCAAAATTATAAAATGCAAAAATATTATTTCTTGTCAAATGTTTGAAGTAAGCCCTGCTTCAATTCAGAGTTTTAAACTGGCAAGACATGACCAAGGCATCATTTTTGTAATGCAGACATAAAAGTACCCTGGAGTTTAGTTACTCCTTAACTCATAGTGTGGCCTTGATAAATACATTTAATTTAATTGACTTAAGTGAATTATTTAAAGAAGATGGGTGGAGTCAAATTTTCAAAGAGAGTGGTGTTTGGTTTTGTTTTATTTTGTTTTGTTTTTTAGAAATGTCATTATCATACATGGTCTGTTGCCATCTAAAAACAAGAAACCAAAGCATGTCTCTTGGGATATTAGCAGAGAAAGCAGATGGTCTGGACTAAGTCCATTGTGATTTTACTTTATCATACAGCACGTCGCATATTTTGAACTTAAATTTATGCTTCAAAATCCAGAGAACACAGCTGAAATGCCTTCCCAAATAAATCAATAAGAAACAGCTTGTTCAGTAAATGAAGTATCAAAACCTTGTGATTATAGTCTCTTCTCTGATAATTTGAGTACCGTGAATCTCCCTCAGATACCTTTTTTCCTTATACATGCCTAAAATTTGAAATCAGATATGCCTGAAAGTTGCCAAGAAAGCAGCAGTACTGAACTGCCCTAGGTTTTCTTCTAGATAAGTTTCAGCTGCCTTGCATCTGAAAGCAATTGAGGACAAATTTGAATATAAACTGAGCTGGATCAGGCTGCATGTTCCGTAAGTAGTAGAAAGAGAAAATTATAAATTTTTGGAAGTGATAACCATATTAGGCTAACCCTAAATTCAGCAAGCTAGATTCATGATGCCAAATGGTCAGAAGAACTAAAAAAGTAAAATTGGATGTATTTAGTGCCATTATGAAAACTAATTGTGGTGGATCATAGCCAACTATGTTTTAATATCTTCACTTCTCTAATATTTCAAACAACATTACAAATGTTTGGTTTATTTCATATTCATAAGTGAAATAAGCCAGAGAGATTATCCATATTTTCCAGATGAGAAAAATACATTTTAGGTACACAGCTTGTTCAAGGCTTTGTGAGTAAATTAATAACATCATTCACCTTTATTCCTAGGTCCATTCTATTTTCATAAACCTAAAGTATTTGTCATCCTTTAATAATTCATTTATATTAACTCTAGTTGATTATAAACTCCATTAACCTGCTAAAAGAGAAACTCTATTTTCTTTTCTTTTATTATTTATTTATTTATTTATTTATTTAAATTGTTGTTCAAGTACAGTTTTCTGTCTTTTACTCCCATCCCAGGCCACCCCCACAGACCTCCCCACCTCCCTCCCATTTCCACTCACCCCTAGTTTTTGTTCATGTGTCTTTTATGCTTGTTCCTGTAAACCCTTCCCCTTTCCCCCTGAAATTCCCTCCCTTCTCCCCTTTGGTCACTGTCAGCCTATTCTCTACTTCAATGTCTTTGGTTATATTTTACTTGTTTGTTTTATAGTTTAGCTTCCTGTTAAAGGTGAGATCCTATGGTATTTCTCTTTCACTGCCTGGCTTATTTTGCTTAGCATAATGCAAAATAAGCTTTCCAGTTCCATAATGCTGTTGCAAAGGGTAAGAGCTCCTTCTTTCTTTCTGTGTCATAGAATTCTATTGTGTAAATGTACCATAGTTTTTTGATCCATTCATTTACTGATGGGCACCTAGGTTGCTTCCAACACTTGGCTATTGTAAATTGTGCTGCTATGAACTTTGGGGTGCATAGATTCTTTTGGATTGGTGTTTCAGGGTTCTTAGGCTATAATCCTAGCAGTGGAATTGCTGGGACAAAAGGCAGATCCATTTTTAGTTTTCTGAGAAAATTCCATACTGTTTTCCATAGTGGTTGTAACAGTCTGCAATCCCACTAACAGTGCACTAGGGTTCCCTTTTCTCCACAACCTCTCCAACACTTGTTTGTTGCTTTGTTTATGATGGCCATTCTGACTGGTGTAAAGTGGTATCTCATTGTGGTTTTAATTTTCATCTCTTTGATAGCTAGTGACATTGAGCATCATTTCATGTGTCTGTGGATCCTCTATATGTCCTCCTTGGAGAAGTGTCTGTTCAAGTCCTTTGCCCATTTTTTAATTGGGTTGCTTGTCTTAGAGTGGAGTCGTGTAAGTTCTTTATATATTTTGGATATTAAACCCTTGCCTGAGGTATCATTGGCAAATATGTTTTCACATACAGTTGGTTTTCTTTTTATTTTAATACTGTTGAGAAACACTACTATTTTCTTCATGCCTCTCTTGAAACAAATTTCTAGTAGTTTTAAGATTATATACATTAAAAGCATTGATATACATCAATTTTTTGATTCAAGTAAATTTTGAGGGAGAATATTCACTGCATTATAATGCAATAATGAAAGTAAATTTGAATCTCAAAAATTTTAACAATATCTATAATTTTGATGAATTAGTGAATTACATTGTATCCATAGATGATTTATTATTTAAAAGTGATAACTTTTCTAGTGTGCAAATAAAAATACACAGTGCATGACATACTCTGGTAATGAAATATTTTCCTTACTCTTAACACATTGAATATACAATGTACCTACTCTCAAATTTTGAAAATACACAACAATTTAACTTCCAATGGGGTTATTTAGTAAGTATTTGCACTTTTTCCCATTTGTTTTTATGAAACTGAATGTTACTATACATCTTTTTAGGACAGATTTATGAGTTAAAATAATACCAAAACATTTAGTTAGAATTAAATTATACATTCATTTGTAATATTCCTTGAACTCTTTTAAATGAACCTTATAAAGCCTGACTTTAATACCAGCTCAAAAAATAAAAGGTGAAAGTCTTAAAACCAATTTTGTTTGAAGAATTTTCAATTTGGAAGCTATTGTACAAAATCCCTATGAAAAATACAAATTCTTTTGAATAGTAATTAAAATTCTTACCTTAAACTAAAATTTATTTAGTATCAAATTTATTTTGAGTATACTTTGCATATCCTCAACAATTTTTCTACATATTGCTGCAACTATTTTCACATTTCTTGGACTTAATGAAGCATCTTGAAATGCAATTACTTGGCATTTTAACAGTAATATTCAATATACCAATCAAGCAGTTGCCTGTTATTATTGAGATAATTTCATAATATCAGAGAATTGAAAGATAGCCTATAGGGAGAAGAAGATGGTACAAAAAGTAACTAGTTCTTTTGTAATTTAATTTCAAGTATACATCATATAACTTTAATAATTTTTGAGACATAAGCTGATACCCAGCTTAAGTCAGTTTCCTCCTCTGATATAGAAAAACTAAGTTAATGTTTAATTATTTTATTTTAAATTGAACTTTTTACCTACTTTTAGAATGAAGTGAAGAATCTTTCCACTAAAATTGATGAGCAAAATAAAAGCTATGCTTTCTTCAAGTTATAAATATTTGTGAAAAGAAAGAAAATTGAATTCTAGTGTAATTGTTATTCAATAAACACAAACTACCCAAAACTGAAATTTCTTTCTTACCCCTATGACCAAAAATACTAGCTAATGCTTATTAAGTATTTTTCTCTGTATCTACAAGAGTCCTAAAAGTTGATATTATTATAATGTTCATTATATGGGTGGAAAAACTCACATGCAATGAGGTTAAGTAAAATCCCCATGGCCACTCAGTTGGCAAGTGAATTTAGTCATCTAGTCCATCTAGTCCAGAAACTATGGTCATATTTACCAAGCTCATGTGAATCTTCCTCTAAAGGTTAGCTTCTTTTTTTCCATTAAGATATTTGACTTTAATATATTTTTAATCCCAGAAATCAATAGCATTCTTATTGCACTAGCCAAAGTGGAAATTGAATGCCTTATATTTGATTACATAATTCTAACCCTGTTTACCATGCAGAAAATTAATTTGACCTAAAAGAGTTTTTAATTTAAAGTTAAATAACTGTTTGTGTGCTAGGGTTTTGCCATTATATTCAGAGTAAATTTTTGGTTTTCTGAATTATTTTGTTCCTCTATGTCAAGTGTAATCAAGATGGTAACTGAGACTTAATTAGTTCATCATATCTCTTTCAAAGTATTATCAGCCAGATGCTCTGAGTTATTTTTTCCTCAATGTGTTCTCCCTATTTACCAGAAACAAAACTATAGTTTTTACAAATACAATATATTTTTATATCATACAATAAAATGTGCTGACACTTTTCCTTTATTCCTGTGCTGTGTACAACATGGCCCTAACCTTTGTGTGCTCTGCCACCGCTTCCTTGATGCTGCCCCCATGAGTCAAAGACAAATTCAAACCCTGTTAAGTGGCAATCAACATCAGTCTTCAGGAATAAGTTACTGCAGTAGAAATTAAGGGCTGCTTAATAGGACACACTATTTATAAATTGCTTCAATATGCATTCAGAGAAAAAATCTAATGGGATGATTGGATATAGGGTACTTCATATGTCATATATAGCATTTCCAATAGCAAAACTAAATATATATAAGGGATCATTCACTCATTTGAGTTTATGTCAATATTTTAATGTCAATGATAAACAGGATTACATGTATACCAACCATTTTAACTGGCCACGGTCTTACTTGTCTTTTTCTTTCTTTGCTTTCCTTTTCTTTCTTGTGTTTTACTTGTTTATAAACTGCTAGATATGTAATGCAAATATATTAACGAATAACATTTTGAATCAAATTCAGTTATTCCACTTTTCAGTATAAAAAGACAATGATTTTAATAAACCCTAATAATGTGGGACTATTTTTCTATGCTATTTTATGCACATCTATGATTAGAAACATATTAATTATATTCAGGATAAACACAGAGAAAGGGCTTTTATAGAAACCAGAAAAAGCCCAAAGCTATGATAATATTTAAGTTTTGTAACTTAGCCAAGTCCATCATTCACATTTAGAAATTAAAAAGTCACAGTGCTCTCAAAATATTTAGACCCCTCTTGATTGTATTAATATTTGATGTCTAATTGGGTTAAAATGCAAATTTAAACTCTCCATATGGTGCAAAGTAGCACAGGGACAAAGTGGTCCATGTGACCGAGCCACCTTGGATCTTTCAATAATAAATATTCACAAGCTCCATTAGTATCACATCATCACTACTTAAATTTTAACCTGCCCAGTTTTGGGTCAGTGATAAAATTTGGTCAGTATCTTAATAACAGCAGAACTGATGCTTATAGAGAGTGCAGGGAATGAGAGTGAACAATTTTATTGAATTAAGTAAAATGAAATCCTTCAATAATATTTTATCAAATATAAAAACTAGAGAGAACTTTGAAAATAATCTTAATTCCAGAGCATGAGAGAAAATATGAAGCAAGACTAGTGAAAATCAGGGAAATAAAAGAAACTTTCAACAAATTGAGTTCCTGTCTCTCCTAGTTGCCTATTCTTTTAAAATTCTCATATGATTTTTTATTTTTTTAAAGATTTTATTTATTTATTTTTAGAGAGGGAAGGGAGAGAGAGGGAGAGAAACATCAGTGTGCGGTTGCTGGGGGACATGGCCTGCAACCTAGGCATGTGCCCTGACTGGGAATCGAACCTGCGATGCCTGATTCGCAGCCTGCACTCAATCCACTGAGCTATGCCAGTCAGGGCCATTTAAATGTTTTCTGCTGAAGGTAAAGTTCACAAGGTGAACAATTTTTAGATTGATGTATGGTTTATAAGAAGAGCACATGAAACAAATTGGAGATTTTTAGTTTTCTCTTGAACATCTATCTTGCACCTTGAGGAGATATGGTAGAGAATCAGAGTTCCCACAAAGACCTAAAGTGAGGTTTGAGAGCTAGACTAAATAAATTAGTTTGTTCTCTCCTAGTGGTCACCCTGAGGGGTGAGTCGGAAACCTAGGAAGTTTCAAATAGAGAGTGTCTCAGAACTTTAGATTGGTTTTCATGGACAACAAGTGACATTCTTCCTTTCAGGTGTGTTGATTTGGAAAGTGAAATGCTGCAATTATATTGCTATTATAATAAGGCCAGCTTACAAATGAAATTAATACATTAAGTGGGACATAATAAATCCCAGATAAACAGACCCAAAATCTTGGTGAAAGTGAGAATAACTTGATTAAATCACACTGAAGTTAACAGTATTTCAGGATTGAGTCAGTTATCTATGCCAATAAATATATTTAATTAAAGCAAAATGGAGCCCTGGCTGGTGTGGCTCAGTGGACTGAGTGCTGGCCTGTGAACCAAAGGGTTGCTGGTTCAATTCCCAGTCAGGGCATATGCCTGGGTTGCAGGCCAGGTCCCTGGTACAGGGTATGTGGCAAGCAACCGCACACTGATGTTTCTCTCCCTCTCTTTCTCCCTCCCTTCCCCTCTGTCTAAAAATAAATTTAAAAAATTTTTAAATGGATTTTTTTCTTATACACAAAAAGCCCCCTAATTTGTAAAAAAAAGGGGGGGGGAGAAAGTAAATGGATCAACATCTGTTCAGTCCCACAATTAGTAAAAAATACAAATAACTTAAATCACATAAGTTATCAAAAAACGGTTTGAACTTATTAAAATTCTGAAGCCAGAAAATTATCTTGTCCTCACTTTCACTATTTTTAGCTCCTTGTATTTAGCAAGACTTTTCCCATGTGAGCTGAGTGTGGAGAATATCGGAATTTTCCTGTGGATCTTGAAAGTCTTATTGTTTGAAGAATAGAGGGCTGTAGTATTCATCGAAGAATTAGGGAATGTCAGAGCTTGGCATACTACCTTTAAGGAGATGGAGAAGGTCAAAGAGCTTGGAAACCAGGATTGTGATCTCATGTGGACCTTTCCTGCTTGTGACAGTCTCCCATCATATGCATTTTACTTGGGCAAATGCTGCAGTAACAATCTCAGCAACCAATTCTGGTGCTCCACTTGAAAGAATTTTCCTTTGCTTTCCACTAACCTCCTAATCTTATTTTATTCCTCTGGGAGTCCACACTCTCAGCATTTTCTTTCACCACTGTGGAGTCTGTCACTGCAGTGTAAGCAACACCCAGATGGCTCATTAAAGTCATTATTATTAACTTTAGACAATCCCATAAGGTCTGTAGCAGCCTTTACTCTTTCTCATTCTACCTTTGCACTGAGTAGGACTATATTAGGGCAAGGATGTCTTTGTTCCTGAACAAGCAGGAAATAGCATTACCATTTTAAATAGCAAAAAGCATAGAGGTAAAGATAATTTTGAATTTCATAGATTTATTTTTATTTATTTTTTTATTTTAGAAAAAGAGAGGGAGAGAGAGAGAGAATGAGAGGCATCAATATGTGGTTCTACTTTTTTATGCATCCCTTCTTTGCTTCTTGCATGTGCCCTGACTGGGGATTGAACCCAAAACCTTGGCATAGGGAGAACACACTGTAACCAACTGACTTACCTGTCCAGAACTCAGGTTTTAACTAAGTTACATTTATTGTGGAAATTAAGAATCTTTGCCAACAACTTTACATAAAGAAATTTAGAATTAACAGAGCTTTTATTACTATTCTTAAAACTAGTTTTTCATTATTGATTTAAAGCCTTTTCAATACTAATTATGTATCATCTGTATTAGTGGGTACAAAAGAACTCATGTGGAATGCAACAGCATATATGTGTATTTAAGCATACACATGTGATATGTATATATCAAATAATGACAAAGGATGGGCATGATTTAGCATTGCTGATAATGGCTTTGTTAATATTAAAAGGTGTGGTTGTAAACAGCAATGTTCACATGTTTATAATAATAATCATAAGCTTATCTACACACACCTGATAGCTTCAAGAGTACTGGGTGGCTCATAATTAGAAGACATCCCCAGTGCTTGATTCACTCCTATTCATTAAATAAACCATTTACTGAAATACATGATCACATTCTGAATAGAAGTATGTTAACATGACTAAATGGTATGAATGATATCTTAGAAACCTGCAAAGCCAATACTAAAATTCTTCATTTTTGTTGTTGCTTTCTGACTTTTACTTTTTGATCCTCAGTCCTTCCAATATCCTGTGAATTATTTCTGAGAATTCTGAGGGGATGTCCTATATGAGCTCAGTGTTAGTGTCACTCTGCCAGGCACTTCTGCTCTTACTCTGCTCTTCACCCTTTCTTCAATGTACATACACCAGAAAACATCAAGGGCATCCTCCTGCTTCACCAACACAACTGACACTTGTCAGGGCAGGCTCCACCCCCTTAGTCATCCCTTCACCTCAATACCAAATAGTTCTCAGATATTCTCTTCTGGTGACTTAGAACTGTGATATTTTGCACTAATTTTCAGGGAATCAGAATAAATATGTCTCTGATTATGGTACACAGGATATTAGAAAAACACACTACAGTGCTGTTTGGGTATCAAGGTGTCATAGAGTGCATTATAATGGCACTTCCAGTCTTTTTTCTAAGAGGTAGGCATGGATTAAGAAGACCATGGACAAATTCAAGTGAAAGTCATTGTGTTTTGTTAAGAACTAATGCCCTAGAGTTTTTATTAAGACAAATTCATTTTGTTTAGCCCATTCTCTTAAAATTAGTGACCTGCTATCCAGATCTTCAGATTTCCACAAAATAGAATTTTATTCAGTCTGCCCTTTTAGTTCCTCACACATGTTCAAAATTAGCTATAACTCAATAGCGTGAAATTTAGAATTATGGCTCACATTAAACAAGTTCACATTTTTTGCTAACCATTGTTATCTATCGTGTACTTGAGTGGCAGTAACTGATTCACTCATAAAAATTAGGTTTGCAAATTCATAAGCATTTTCAAATTCATTGAAATTATCTTCAAGTAAAATCTGAAAACTCCACTTAATGCAATAAGCATTTCAATTCCATTCAGAGTTAAGTTAATATCACCCTGATTTGACTGCCTTTCTTTAGGTTCATTTGAGAGGCATTTCCTTTCCTTTCCGAGTCTAACCCCTACATGTGAGAAACACATGATCACTTCCTTTCTCAGCACTTTTGCTTTATCCCATATGTCCTGTCTCCTCTTTACCAGGTTATTCCTTTCCAAATATACACATATCTGTATTTCCCATTTTCTTTTATTTGCTTTTTTATTGTTATACTATTACAGCTGTCCCATTTTTTCCCCTTTGCCCTCCTCTGCCCATCCCACCCTGACTCCCACAGTCTACCCCCACGCTGTTGTCCATGTCTCTGGGTCACTCACACATGTTCTTTGACTAATCCCTTCCCCTTCTTTCCACCATAATTACCCTCCCTGTCCCCTCTCATTTTCTAACCAAGGAAGTGAAAGATTCAGCCTCAACCTTTTGGCACACTCAAGCTACCAACCTCTCCCCATTTTTCTTTCTCAATCACAGTTAAACACATTCATAACTTGCTGTTTATATTTTCTTATTCTTCAACTCTATGAAATCTAGTTTCTGCCTTCAACCCTCAATCCAAGTTGACTTCACAAGGAAAAAGCAACCATAATATTTTTAAAAGTGAAATCTTACTCTTCTTTGGCTGTTGAATCAATCTATTGTTTGAACCTAGTGGAAAAACTGAGGACACAAGTCTGTTGATGCAGTCAGGTTCCTAACCCAAACAAAAATTTCAACCCAAGTGTTCTTGCCAATATCATACCCTTTTCTTTGGACTTACCCCAAACCCATAGTGTCAGCAGAAATGATAGGTTTAGATGATCGTAGTTGTAGCACATTCCTGTACTCATGACTGAAGTTAATTAATTAGGGTTGAACTATAATCACTGTCTAAAAGAAATTGATAATATTCTGTTTCCAGGAGATTTGCAGTGCAGATACGGAGAGCCAGTTAGATGCTGTACTACTAGTGAGATCTTCTAGTACATGGGCTGTGACCAGTTACATGGTGAGATGGGATCTGAACAAGTTGTCTTAAGCAAAGGCATCCTCTTACATAGAAGAGCCAAAACCAGAAATGTCCAGGGAAAATGAGTTCAGAACCCATTAGCCTTCAGGCTCAGAGTAGCTACCTGATAACTCCACTGTTGAATTAAGCCCACTTCTAATTTCTGTAAAATTCCTATCTTACAAGTTATACTTGTTAATTTAAGCAAACGTACATGCTGTTTTTTCCTTCCAATGGATCTATAATTAAGACAACTCCAATAAATGTAATAAATTATTTATTAAGGTTAATGGGCTAAAAAGAAGTATTCAAATAGAATTTTGTATGTTTTTCCAAAAGACACAGAAAAGTACCTGCTGAAAAAATCTTTTCCAAATAAATGCATTTTACTGAATTATATGATAAATTGGCTCAATTCTTATATCCTTGGCATGTGCCCAGTCATATGTTTTAAAATGTGAGTCTAGTGAAGCGTTTATTCCTATAAGGTCTCTGTAGAGACTATCAATTAGATTTTGAACAAACATGTGAATCAACACCTGCCAAAAGTCTTATTAGTTATCAGGTGTTATCAATTTAAGAAAATAACATTAACACCTAATTTTAAGTATTTATCACAGATTACCTAGCATTTTATTTTTATTCTTTATGCTATCTTATGTTCTATTTTGACCATGAAATCATTATGAAAAGAGACTTGGTAATATAAGTCTGTTAAGTACTTCAGAGACATCTGGAAGGCAACTAAGGATAAGTTACCATAAATTCCTCATATAATTACCCATGGAAGAGTGCATGTTTTTTTATTTTTGGATAAACTATAGTATATCTATTTAACAGCACAAGGTGATGAGGACATAGGAGTATTTTAATATGATGTGTACATAGTATAGAATTAAAATGAATTCTGTTTTACTGAATATAATCATATAAAATGTGTCCCATACAACTATAGAAAGTCCTGTCTATATAGTCTATACCATAAATGTCCCTTCTCCTTCCTTAGCTGTAGAATATAGAATCTGCATAAATATTCTTGATGAATATGTTAGATCCATCAGGTACAAGATGTTTTAAATTAGTGTTCTAGAATATAAACTCCAAAAGGATAGTACTTTTGCCCTTTTAGTTCACTTTCAGCACACAGACTATTGTATAGGATATAGTAGGTATTCAATAAGTATAACTTGTATGAAAATATTGAAAACAAATGGCATTGGAATCACTAATATTAATTTAAAAAAACAGAATCCTGACTTTCCTTTGGGTTTATGAAATCACCATTTTAAGGATTGGGTATGGATTTAAATGTTCATTAGTAACATTGCCTTTTGGAACCATCATTGCTGATCCACATCTGTTCACAGGACTAAACTGGAACACCTGATTCAGGATGTATACAGGGGAAAACTCCAATCTTACACTTTTCAACCAACTCTCAAATAAATGCTTTCTGCTAAATTCATAGTCAAAAACACATAGAAAAAGCCCTCATATAATAAAATTGTATGATATTTGGTAAATAATAATTTAATTGAAACTTTGAAAATTAAATAAAACAAATTTTAATGTGCACCTTTAATTAGATTTGTTCTTATAAATACACCAGGATTGTCCAACTAGCACAAGGAATAGAAATTATAAAATATGGTTTATTGCTTAAACCAGTGTAAATTTTGTAAAGCACCAATATATGATTTCATAATATCTTCATTGTGATAATTAATATTTACCAAACCAGTTTCTTATGTCTGGATAATTTATATATGATAGCTTTTCACAAATGGTAGTTCATAATGTATGTTATTCATAAGGAATTAGTTATATCCCTGCTAAAGTTCATGCAAAAGTTAATGTAGAAGGAAGGCAAAGCAAATTAGGCAAACCATTAATTATGTTGCTGAGTCTAATCATTTGTTTGTCTGAGGAAAATTTTTCTGACTTTGTTGTAGTCATTAGTTTTTTTACAGTAAATAGTCTTGTGTTAAAAACTCCTAATTAGGGTAGCATTTTTTTTTTAAGTTGATGCAGTATGAAACCTGAGGTTCTGTCAGTAGGAGTGGATACAGTGATACTTACAGTCAAGTCATGGGGTCTAACTTCAGCTAAGAAATTTTTTTCTTCAAGAGTAGAACCATAAACAGAGTTCATCATTTTGCTGATGGTTCATCCCTCGACAGATATTAGCCATCTAAAGGCAGAAATATGTTGTAAATCAAATAATGATTCCATTAATCATAATGGGAGTTAAATGTAAGTCAGGAGAATGAATGCCCTTTGGTATTTAAAATGAGTCTCAGTTACATCTGTTGATATAGCTTGGTAAGGTATTTTCATATATTCAAAGAATCACCCCTTTCGGCAAGATTAAATAAGAATGCATCAGATGAGCATAACTTTGCCAAGCTTCTTATTTTCAAACATTCCTGAAGACCCCAGGAAATATGTGAAGCAACATCTGTAAAATATGCACAAGAAGCTGGGAGAGGGATCCAGATTGCCAGCACCACAGGTAACTTAGACGCCCAACAGAACAAAAGCTCAGCCACTTATACTACTTGCTGTATCTCTACTGACTCCTTGCAAGGAAGGCAGAGGTCCTCACCCATGCAAAAATGAAGAATTTGTTCTTTTGATAGGTTTATATAAATACTGTGAATTGAGTTGCCTGACTTTTATTTTTTTAACCAAGACATATTTAGATCCATCAAATGCAAATAGCTTCCTAATTTAGGGCATTGTTACCTTTATAAAGAAAGAATAGAAATTATTGGAAAACTCTATCTAGCAAATGTCCTTACAAAGGCTTTTCTTTTTAAAAAAGAGAAGGAAAAATTCCAACAAAAATATTTAGAATTCTTTGTCCTCTTTATGATGTTCAAGTTTCTCTAAAATTAAATAAAGGGTTAAAGAATGTACTATATAAACACAGAAATATGTCTGCACTGAAACAACTTTATTTTGATGTACTTGGAATTTTAGTCTGATTGGATTCATGATGCTTATTGATATAAGAATAATCAAAATGAAGACTAAGGTGGAAGAGACTATAAGGGAATGATAAGTGGGTGTAGAGGCATCATAATATTAAGAATTAAACTGGTATATTAGGGTCAGGAGAGTGAAAGGAAACTCATTGGATAGAGATAAATCACACAAACATTTTTTGCTAAAGTTTTATACAAAGAATAATGTTAGAAAAAAGTAAGAAACTACAGGTCTAAAGGTGCTATTTTTCATGAATGAATTGTAAAAACTAGAGATATAAAGTAGAAATATATGAGTATGAATATGTGGATCTCAGAATGGATACATTTTGTTATGACTAGTCACACTTAATATCTATATAAATGGCAGCAAACAGAAATATATAGTAAGATTCATACTTTTGAAACCAACACTAAAACTCCAGGCAGGTAGCAAAATATCAAGTTAATGGCTAAAAACTGGGAAGATTTTATGAGGCTGTACAGGTGGTTAGAAAAGTGGTGGAGAGCTTTGAAAGCATTCAAGTGTAAGATAATATGAGTCCCAAAGTATAATAAGAATGCATGTGTAAGACTTCAGTGAGACCAGGAAAAGAATTTAGGCATCATTTCCCTGTAACACAGTATGTTATGCATTAAAAATATAACCCAAAAATATTTTATCACTGCAAAATGCACTGGAAACAAACAAGAACACTATTAGATACCAAAGTGTATCTAATGTGGCAGGCACTCTTCTAGGCTCTAAGGTAAAGCACCAGAGAAGGCCCTGCTTTCATGGAACTACACTTTATTGTAGGGGAAAACTGTAAGAGTAAGTATATTTCAGGAATGTCAAAGCATGCACCTGGAACTTGCTTCCTGCAGATGTAAGCATGGTTCATTTTCTTAGCTTCTTAAGATCTTGGCTCAAATCCCATTTGTCTCAATGAGGCTTTTCCTGAACATCTATGTAAAACCACAGCACTGACCCTATTGTCCAACACTCTCCATCATTTCTATTGCTTTATTTTTTCTATATAATTTTATCACTGCTGACCTACCATTAATTTTATTTATTTATTTGCGTATTGTCTATCCCCTCCAACTAGAATATACATTTCATTCAGCCAGATATTTTTTCAATTTTATTTACTGCTGTATCACTCAGTGCCTAGAAGAGTTCTAAGTACTGTAGGTACCTAGTAAATATTGTTGAATTAATTAATAATATGTTTTGAAGGAAATAAACTAAACTCATTGGATAGAGATTGATGATGGTTGAGGGCTATGTTGGATCAAGGTCAGGAGAGCCATCTAGGTAGATAATGAGAAATGAGAAAGAGCCTGCCAGGTACAAATATGGGAGGAAGGACCCAATTTCAAAAAGGAAACAGCAAGATTGTTGTGAAGTAAAGAAATGCTGTAAAGCAATGGGGATTAGATCATAGTAGAGTGTTTGAATAATATTTTGAATACAATTGGATAGTATTATAATTTAAAAAATACTCTGGTTATTATATGAACTATTGTTTGGAGGGATACAGTGAGATGGTAGAAACATAAGGAACCTTCAATAGGTTTTTGCAGTGGTACAGAAGTTGGTATTTAGGGTAGCATAGCAGCATTGGAAAGAGCCAGGAAGGGGTAAGTTCCTGGTGAATCTTTACCGAATTCAAAATCTTGATAATACTGGGTACTTATTTAATCACTACAAACTTTGGTTTTCTTATCTATATAATGGGAATAATAAATTCCTTACTTCAAGGCTTGGATGATTGGGTGAATGGATTATGGTCAAATATTTTTAAGTTAAAAAAAGTTAAATGTGATGATTTTGTGTGGATTAATTCTCCAGATGTAAAGCTACATGTACCACATGGTAAGATAGTCATTAGATATAAATAAAAGATATAACACTTACTCCCTCTTGAAATATATGATTCCAAGCACTTAAAATCTGGACATTTGCCTGAAAACCACCTGCATATGAAAATACCTCAGAGAGACTCAGGAACTGGGCATATCAAAAGCAAAAACTCTATTCTGGTTTTAACACCTCCCCTGAGGACCAATACTCTTTGTAAAGCAGCCTCTAGACACAGATGCAGAAGAAGTAGAGGAATCCATTTACCTTAACCCTGTCAGAATCTCACCATCTATTCTGTTCATAGAAAGCATAAATTAAGTTTTATGATTATTGTATATATTAGAGTGATATGGCTTATTTTTGATGTTATACATTTACAATTAAAGCTCAAAGAAAATAGCAGGTAAATATTGTTACAAAAAGCACGTTAGAATACTGACAACCTGCCATCTTCAGTGTGTCATACTTATTTTCAAGACATAAGTTAAAGATATCAATTAAAATTTTCTTAATATTACTACCATTATAAATATCATTTTCATTGACAGGGAATTAAATCTAAATCCACAATTATCTGTGAGGCAGTACATAAAAGAGTGAAAGAATAAATGGATTTATAAGTCCAGGAAGTGCAGAGAGTACCAAACAAAATGAACCCAAAGAGGCCCATGACAAGTTACATCATAATTAAAATGGTAAAGGTTAAAGAGAAAGAAAGAATATTAAAAGAAGCAAGAGAAAAGCAGCTAGTTGCCTATAAGGGAGCTCCCATAAGACTGTCAGCTGATGTCTCAATAGAAATTTCACAGTCTAGAAGAGATTAACACAAAGTATTCAAAATGAAGAAAAGCAAGACTACTCTACCCAGCAAAGCTATCATTTAGAATTGAAAGACAGATAAAGAGCTTCCCAGACAAGAAAATAGTTTAAAAAATTTATCACTATCAAACCAGTGTTAAAAGGAATATTAAAGGGACTTTTTTAAAAAAGAAGAAAAAATGGTAAAGTATGGATGATAATAAAATGGCAATAACTATGTACCTATCAATAGTTACTTTAAATGTAAATGGTTTAACTGTTCCAATCAAAAGACATAGAGTGGCTAAGTGGATAAGAAAATAATACCTGTATATATGCCTGCAAAAGAGCCACTTCAGATCTAAAAATAAAGGGATGAAAAATAATATTTAAGGCAAATGGAAATAAAAAATTCTAGGTAGCAATACTTATTAGACAAAATACACTTTGAAACAAAAGCTATAACAAGAGACAAAGAAAGACTCAGAAATTTCACTCAATATTTATCCGAAGAAACTAAAACACTCTTGTGAAAGACATATACAGCCTATGTTCATTGCAGTATTATTTACAATAGCCAAGGTATGGAAGCAACCTAAGTATCCATTGATAAACAGATGGATGAAGAAGAGATTTTACATTTACATGATTGAATATTTCTCAGCCATAAAAAAGGTGCTATCTTGCTATCAACATTAACATGGATATACATAGAGGGTATTGTGCTAAGTGAACAAAGTCAGTCATATAAAGATAAATACCATATGATTTAACTTATATGTGGAATCTAAAAAACAAAATATAAACAGATTCATAGCTACAGAGAACATTTTAGTGGTTGCCAGATGAAAGGGTATTTGGAAAGGATGGATGCAAAATGGGAAGGAATTAAATGTGCAAATTACCAGCTCTAAAAACAGTCATGGGGATCTAAAGTATGGCATAGGTGGTATAGTAATAATATTGTAGTAACTATGGATGGTGCCAGATTGGTACTAGACTGAGTGAAGTGATCACCTCATAAGTTACATAAATGTCTAATCACTATGTTGTACACCTGAAAAAAATATGTTGTATGTCAAGTATAATTAAAAAATAAGAAATATTTTTAAAATAAAAATAAATTTTAAAAATGAAGTGCTCAAAAAATAGTATAAACCACTCTACTAAGAGTAAAAATACAAAACACTAAACTAACAGTAAACAAGTCATGAGTAATAAAGTTACAATAATAAAATCCATCTATCAACATTGCAGTTTCAAAGAATTATTTATGCTCGTTTTTCAGAAACAGCCCAATTTTGGTTTATTTATCTTATTTCAATTAATAGGAAAGCACTGCCAAATCTGTTTCTACAATAAATCCTAAAGATCAATTAAGAAAAATAGCCTAAATAGGTCTACATGCCTTTAATACCATATCACAGCACTGTATACCATGCCCACCCAGTATTAATTTCCTAAGCTAAAGGATCTTTGCTTGAATTGTGACTTACTACTGATTTATGCCCAGATTTAGTTAAGATTTGTATTATCATGTATATTATTATCTAGTAGAGAGGCAAATGATTTCTGTCTGACAAAAAAAAAGATAACCACAACTAAAGTTTTATTGACCTATAGTGCATTAAACAATTTCTTTTCTAATTTAGTAAATTTATTTCAGCATGCCTTTCCCAACTACCTGTAAAATGTGTGTGTTGCATATGCTCCAAATCAACCTCACCATCCTTCTGGGTCCCTCATCAATGAATCAAACATATCTTTGTTATGAGGCCACTATATATTATATGACAAACATGATTTTGACTATAAAAGTTATACCTTGCCAGTTTTCAAGATTCCAACAAAACATTTTTAGCAGACTTTCTTGCTTGATGCAATTAGGCTTAATTGCTAGAGAAATACACCTTATGATCTGAAAAATCTTGGGTACATTCTTATTCCCATTGGGACTTTGGATTAATCCCAAAGGTGCAATAGAATTGTCCTTTTGCTGAATTTGTCTATCTCTTGTTTTATTTTTGCTTCTGGTTCTTGGAAAAGTTTGATATTTGCTCAGGTTTGCTGATCCTAAGAAATCATCTCCACAGGGAACAAGAGTGATTGAAAGTTAACAGCAATGGTTGAGAATCAAATTTTGTGGCCTGATCTCTGCTGGGATGACGATGGAAGTGTTTCTAGGGTTAGAAATGAAAGATGTGTTTGCTGGTCTTCTTTTTCTTCATCACTTTGCTCTGTATTCACAACGAGTTTTAATCAACTGAAACATTTCATGCTCAGTGAAAAGGAGAAATATCATTGAGATCTGGATCAGCTTTCACGTTCTCCTTACATGTGACCTTGGTGAAGGCACAGACCTGCAGCCCCAAGTGTCGTGTGTCTCAGTGTCGGTGATGGGAAACCCAGTACTCCTGGTGTAGGAGTTCGAAATATTTTTGTGCCTCATAAGTATACACACTTTTGACTTTTCTCAAAGGAACTCTATATTTACTTTTTAGAGAAACAGTAAGGCAAACATTACTTAAAAGTAACATGAGATTTCCAAGGTTGGGGAAAGAAGAAAATGGTTTCTCACAATTTGGATATGCTGGTCTTAAGCAAAGAAAACAAACCTCTCAAAACTGGCTAACTCAGAACCTCTTTATAACAGAATTCAGTTTACATAATCAAGGTGAATCTTTTGTAAATTCAGATTGGTCTTATGAATTTGGTTAAAAGACTATTTGTCTTTTCTCTGATTTTATTGACTTAAATTATGAAGCAAATATGTATCATATTTTAAAATGTCTCATACTTGTTTCTCATAAAAATTAATTAATATTAACTTTCTAAATTTTATATTGGTATCCAGATTATATAAACTAATAGTAATCCTACATTAATTTTTATTATGAAAAGTATATTATAATAATTAGATTTGTTTCATATGTTTCTTATTAATTGTTCAACACCATTATACAATGTATAAGGGAAGAGTTCCTTTCCCTTGCTTAGGTTAGTATATATAAGTAAAAGGTATTAATAAGATTATACCCTTTATAAGATGTATTAGAGTTCCCTGGAGAGGTATCAGTGGCTTCATTGTCCATAATATATTCTGACCTTCGCAGGATGCATTAATCAGTTCTTTAGAAGAGAGTTATTCATTTCACTATGAAACAATCTTATTCTGATATTCATTCTGATATTTTTGGTTACTGTCATGAGATAACTTCTGTTCAGACTTATCAATGGGTTGCTTCTAATACCTTCCTCCTCATGCTTACCTTAAGCCTCTGCTACAAACTACAGATTTTGTTGAGTTTTTAATAATGAAGAACAGTTTCAAAGCCTTGCTGCTTAAAAAAAATACCATGTCAGTTGTTTTTAACTACAGTTATATCAAGAAATATATTTATGTATATTGGCTTCTGAATTGTCATTGCATAGAAACAGTCAGGCACTACTGGGAACTGAGTCAGAATTTTCTTTCCCTTTTTACTTGGGAAACAGATGACTCATGAGAGCAGCCTGCTGGCCCCAGATCCAGTGCAATAAGAATTAATTAAGTAGAACTGAATGGAACACTGAGGGATACCTAATTGTACTTAGGATATTTTTTTAAAAGTATGATGGCATTGTTGCTACTTGCTCACTATTCAATTTTGATGAATAGGTGTGAAGCCTCCTTCTTAACCCATTTGTAACCCTGTATTCAATAGACTGTTCTTTTGAAAAGTAGAATACAATTTTCTCTAAGTAATATATTTCCCCAAACCTCTTCAAATTCAGAAGCAATACATCTGTTAAGTCTCTTTACTTTCAGTGGCAATACAGTTATTTTCACAGATTTAATAAGAATTGTTATCCTGTTTACAAGAATATAATTGCACAGATTGATTGTATAACCAAAGACATGTGTGTGTCAAATTTTATTTGATCACGTATGATACTACCACAATTAAGAAAATATATTGTACTTCATGTATGATTAATGCCTACAAAACCCCCCCCCCCCCCCAGTAAATGTCTGGTAACTGTTATATGGTTAGGTTCCAGGACTTACAGGTAGCAAAGTTTACTTTCTTTGAGACTGGAAACCAAGACCTTGGGGGATATTGAGGAGAGAGGAATTTAACTTTAATTTTAAGTACTTCAAGTGAAATTTGTGGATATAATTTGAGGGGGGGACTAGGTCTTGAGACCCAAAATAAAAAGCCAACAAAAGTAATTAAAAATAAATATCTGGAGTAATAGAGAATATTGAAAATGCAATCTTAGATTATAAAATCTCCAAATAAAAATTAACTCTCTGCCTGTATAAGGAAAACAAATCCCAAGAGGATATTTATGAGCAAGTGCATAGTAATAATTTGGGGGAATCCATATTTTTTTCTTATTTATTTAGGATTTTTAGTAGCTGTTTAATAGTACCAGCTCCATAATCTTCGAAGGCCATTGCCAAACGAAAATGCAGAGCCCCTGATCAACAAGCTGCATATGGGCAATTAGTAGTTTAGAAATATAGTTTTCTTTTCTTGGATACTTCTTTTCCTGATTTTCCATGCTGATTTTATTTGCTATTTAATGACCTTATAAGTAAACATTTTAAATTGTTACCATGAATTCATCGTTACATCATACACTGCCAGTTTTAAATACAAGTAAAAGAGCATTTCACTTGCAGCAAAATGACTAAAATTTCATAGTTCTTGTTTCATAGTTTGTGCATAAACATATATTTCTTTTTTCTAGAACAGTAGAAATGCTACATAAAAATAATCAATTTTATATTTTACTTCCAGATATGTGTAACTCTTACCAGCGTTTTTTACCTTTTATGTACTGAGTAAGAAAGGGAAGAAAAGAAAAGAAATATTCCCTTTCTTCCCATCTTTTAATTTTCAGTGCAAGTGGTTGGCTCATAGATGAAGTAACACGAGCCAGAAAGAATATGACAAGGTTTTTGGCATTTCTATTTCTCAAGCAACCATTGCCTTCTTTCAGTGTTCAAAGCAAGTTCTAGTTTGAATGGAAATTATGGCCCTTCAAGGCTGTGAGTGTCCCGTTTTCTAGTTCATGTATGTAACCTTAACTTACACTGGCTCTGAGTCCCTTTACAATCCCACACACCGTGGATTCACCCTCATTCTGGGTTTTGGGATCATTATGAATGCTGTGAACAATGGGGAGAATAGAACAGTGAACATGCATATCACACAAGTCTCTTATCCCTTTGGGCTTTGTTTACATTACACAAATTTAAAGAAAAGATACCAAGAAATTCAGAAAGGAGATAGCAAAGTAGTGAGTTAGGTATGGAACCCAAGTGAGCACTGGGTCTTGATTTGTTGCACAGGTCACGTGCCCATGAAGCCAGTTCTTTGTATTATGATCAGTCATAATATTCATGCACAAATGTTAAAGTAGTTAGAATTTCAGCTAAGACACCAGGCTATACTGTCTATAATGGATGCTTCTTTCTTTCTTCCTTCCTCCCTCCCTCCCTTCCTCTTCCTTCCTTCCTTCTTTCCTTCTTTCCTTCTTTCCTTCTTTCCTTCTTTCCTTCTTTCTTTCTTTCTTTCTTTCTTTCTTTCTTTCTTTCTTTCTTTCTTTCTTTCTTTCTTTCTTTCTTCTTTCTCTCATTTTCTGAGCTCCTTCATTTCCCCACCACCAACAGAGTGGAGTGTCTACCTTAAGTTATAAAGAGGTCTCAAATGAATCATATGACAAGCCACATACGTATTCCCTACATTTGAGAACTCTGTGACCTGGTGCCTGATTCATGCCTGAAAAGGCTAAAATAGTCAAGTAAGGCAAAAGAGACAATAAAGAGTTATATCTGGAAATATTAAATTTTCCATTAGTGGTGGAATATTTCAAAAACCATTGCTTTCCATAGACCATATGTGGCCACTGAGAGTCATGCAAGAAGAAGTATGCTCTGCCCCAAATGATTGCCTAGAAAGGTGAAGGGACTCCAATAGTGAGAGAGTGTGTGTTTGTGGTAGGGAAAACAATAAGTCAAAGGTCTCTTTCAAAGGACAATAACAAACACACTGTCAGGGATCAAATTAGCCACATTAAAATGTGGAATTGGAATGTCAAATTAATATGAGAGCCACACGCAGTTTGTAAATCCAGCTTCCTCTGTACCTTTAAGCTTCCTCACCATGACTATATCATGACTTTTTTTTTTAAAAGCAGGTGCCTCTTGATTCCTGAACATCAATCAGCTATCTTATTTTCTAAGATAAAAAAGCTAGACCTTAATACTCCATGGCAAATATGCAGTGGTAACCATGTTGTTTTCAACCCAAAAAAACCTAGGAAGAATTGTAAATTATTTTAAGAAACACTTTCAAGCATCTCTGCCTTCTATGCTTCAATTACACTAATATAACATACTAGCATTAGTACCAATTCAAATTCATCACTGAACTAGAGATATGAGGAGTCAATAGGCCTCTTCTTTCATCATGCTCTATGAAAGTTTAACAGTGATTTCCAAAAGAGCTCAAAACTACTGTCTCGGCCATTATCAATTTAGGAAATCCCAGATTAACAACAACATGAAGTAAGACATCTCCCTAATGAAACAGTCTCTTTTTGTTAACAGTTCCTTTTTTCTAAATGGGGCCTCTCATTAATTATTGATTTTTGATGTAATAAGTTGTCCAACTTTTTCTTCTTTTTAAAATGACATTTTTTCCAAAAGTATCATTTAGATTGTAATCTCCTCCAGGGCAGGAGCTATCAATCCAGGATTTTGTATGTACTCAAGAGCTTCTAGAATTGTATTCTCTGCATGGCATAGACTCAATCAATATTGATGGACCACCTGCCTATAAGATCTGTACAAAGTAATTTGCTACTCTGTGAAAATTCACATTTGAGTGCCCAGAGATTATTGCTGCCCTAAAGGATAGATAAAAAGTAGAGGAAGGAGGATGTAAAAGGTTAATGGTCATTTTCATTGTAGCAGATATTCAAGAGGAATTGGACATAGCTGCCATATCATACACAACATTTAGTACTACTTCTGGGTCTGGTTTGCCATAAGGTAACTGCTCCTTTGTTTTCTGAGATGACAAGAAGATTTAAAGCCAGAAACTGCATTTATTTTATTAAAGGATGCAGAGCTACAGACTCTCAGGATTTTATATTTTTGTATATAGTAGAAAGAATTTATATACATATAGTATATATACACACATGTATAGTATTTATATACACATATATAATATTTATATATCCATGCATGTATATGTATATATACACATATGTATATAACATACATAATGTGTGTTTGTGTATATAGAGATTTATTCATGAATTTTTTAAAAAATCAGTGACTGAAGTTATTATATGCTGCTATATTTTAGTGGGAAAAAAGTACACATCAAAGTTTAAATGGATAATGGAAGTTTAAATATATATATAGTATTTATATATACATATGTGGAATTTATATATACACACATATTATATATACATGAGTGTATATGACATATATAATGTGTGTATATATATATTTATATATATATATACACATGCAGAGAGAGATTTATTCATGAATTTAAAAAATCAGTGACTGAAGTTATTATATGCTGCTATATTTTAGTGGGAAAAAAGTGTACATGGAAGTTTAAATGGAGAATGAAAACAGATTTAATAGATTAACAAAACAGGGTAAAAACCATCACAAAATAAATTTCAAGGCTCCATAATTACACAGAACGTTTGAATTAGAACACCTTAAAAATAACACTCCCTTTGTGAGTGGAATTAAAATGAGCAGATTTCTCATTTTCTAAAAAAATCTGTTCTTGAGAATTTTTAATGCTGCTCTGATCTTTTTGGTTTTCCAGAAATATTGTGGGGCCTTCAAATTCAGCAAGCTTGGATCAAACATTAAAGTATGTGTGTGCCTCTTTTTGTCTTTAAGTGCTGACTGATTAAAATTTACATCCTCAGATGAAAGAGGTGGCCCTCTAACACAAGAGCAAGCAAGCACTTTCTAATATAAAAGGTGGAATAAAATATTCTGAGGGCTTTACATTCGTTTTCTGTTGTAACTGCTTACCAGAGTCATTGTGCCATAAAATCACATAGACAAAATAAAAATAAAAAGTTATGATTCTGTTCCAATAACATTTAATTTACAAAAACAGGTAGTAGGCCCTGGCTGGCATAGCTCAGTGGATTGAATGCGGGCTGCGAACCAGGCATCTCAGGTTCGATTCCCAGTCAGGGCACACGCCTGGGTTGCAGGCCATTTCTCCCAGCAACCGCACACTGATGTTTTTCTCTCTCTCTCTCTCTCTCTGTCTCCCTCCCTTCCCTCTCTAAAAATAAATAAATAAAATCTTTAAAAAAAATAAAAAAAAACAGGTAGTAGAGCAGATTTGGCTTGTGAAGCTGTAGTTTTCCAACTCCTGCTCTGTAGCTTCCATCTCACAATAAGTGTTTTCATGGGTTGTATTGTATTTTATTCAGTGGGTATTTAGAAAAAGAGGAGGCACTTGTGTAGGCTATAGAATCAGGCAAATCAACAAGGCAAATCATTCTAGAGTAGATGAATTCATCTGGATTCTAAAGATCAACATGGCTGTCTTTTGATGGTGAATTTACAAGCAATAAGGTTATAAAAACATCTTGAAAACAAATAATATTTCCTCAGAAACATAACAGAAACTTTAATCTATGCTCATATATATTTAAACCACACATAATCTTTTTTTTTTCTTATATTAAGAAGGACATTTAGCCCTGGCTGGTGTGGCTCAGTGGCCTGAGAACCACAGGGTCACTGGCTTGATTCCCAGTCAGGGCACACACCTGGGTTGTGGGCCAGGTCCCCAGAAGCGGGTATGTGAGAGGCAATCACACATTAATGTTTCTCTCCCTTAGTTTCTTCCTCCTTTCCCTCTCTCTAAAAATAAATAAATAAAACATTTTTAAAAGGACATTTCTATTGCAGATAGCACTTGCTTTCATGCCAAATTTCCTATAGAAGTGTCATAAATAATAATAAAATAAAAAGCTATGAATTCTTATTCTTCTAGTGTTTATTTAACTGAATAGATTTGAATATTTGAATAATTCAAGCTAGCCTTAACTTCCCAATTGCCCCTTAACCTCCAATAGCCTAGATCAATGTTGTGAAGTCAGGACCCCTGAACAGGCTGAAATCAATGGCACAGCCCTTGATATCTATTATTTTTTCATCAATGTTGAAATAGTTTAGAAAACTGCCAACATATAAAATACATTTATTTTTATGGCTGCCTGTTTTTAAATACATATGCATTATCCCATTTGAACAGTTGCCACTGGATCACTAATTAAAAAACAAAAACTTCAGGTTTTAAATTGTCATTTTATATTCCATAGCTAATGAAATAGACAACCAAAAGGAGCTACCTATTAGAGAAGAATAAATAAATTTATTTTAAAAACATATTTTTCAAATGCTGCAAACATATTGAGTAAAAGAAAATATTACTAGAAATGCAAGGCACAATTTCATACAGACTTGTGTTACCAGCAGTGTTATTGCCATATAATTCTAGGCTCACTGTGTGATACTCTTAGGGCATTATCTGAATCTTATATTAGCTGAAAACAACAGAATGGCAAGGGGATTTTGGGCTGTTTTATACTTAGATTAAAAAATTGTGTGTGTGTGTGTGTGTGCCTCACAGGTGTATATTGACAGAACTTTTAATTTTTTTTTGCTTTGGTACACTTATCAGTCTTTCAGTTAAATGTTCTTATTCATATGTATACCTAAACAGAAACCAAAATTTGAATAAACTCCATTTTAAATGATGAACTAAATATATTTCAGTATTTGTCAGTCCCCAGTTGGCTAGCTAATATTCAAATCAAAATCAGAATGCTCATGAAAACCAAATGCAATCTAAACAGCAACATCTTAATCCTATGAAATTGTCTCTGATTTTTTAATTGTAAAATTAGGTTATTTTATTAGAATAATAAATAATTCATAAGGTATATATAGGATGAAAATAAAATCTGTATCTCTGTAGTTACAAAAAGTCACACATAAAGTTAAAGCTTAATTTTCTTACTGAAGTTTTCTCTACTGTTTTGTTGATCTGATTATTTATGGTATTCAATTTGCATATATATTTGACACCATTTATGAATGCCCATGACCTACTTTAATGTCTTTAAGTGGGTTTTATATGTTATGTGTAGCCCTCTTCCACATAGTTGTTTGTAGTAAGCCAATAATTCATTTTCATCCTAATATCTTTGTATGATCATTCAAGTGTCTAAAGATAATAGTCTTCATCACCATTAGGCTTAATGAGAGCTACTGTGCACATTCATGAAAAATATTTCTTCTTCTCTTTAGAAAATTTGATAGTTAGCCAGAGGAAAATAATAATTGAGAGATTTTTCTGTTTGCAGATAGTCAAACTAATACAGTAAGATATCAATCTCCAATTTACATTTTAAAATGAGTGGTAAAGATAGAGTAATCAGGATGCCTTCAATAATAAAAGGACAAATAGCATCTTCAAAAATAATTTTCCGTCTTTGAGAGTTCAAACCCACTTAATGGTCGTGGCAGTCAGGAAAAGGTTCATTTGGATTTTTTTCTTTACCAGAAAGTATGTCCCCATTCTGATCTAAATGATTAGATTCATGAAGACATAATTTTTACCTTTACTAAAATCAGAAATTAAAAGTTAGTTTTATTTCCAAAAGCAGAAAACATGGGTAAAGACAAGTGACATTACTTTTGCTAAGTTTGCTTCAAATGAGTATGGCAAAAAGCCAAATCAAATTAGTTAAATAGGAGATGTAGACATTAGCATCAGTGAGCTACTCTGTTCATTTTTGGTTGGTAAAGTATTAAAGAAATGGCTTAAATTAATGGAAAACAATAACATCAACAACATATCAATGCAAGATCCTATACAATCAGGTGAAAAAATAATAGTAAAAGCATTAGCCACACAACAAAAATTAAAACATTTATATAATTTTAGGTCCTTAAGGACAGTGTTAAAATGTACAACAGCTTCCATATACAATTGATCACATAGAAATACAATATTTAAAATTACCTATAGCCCTGGCTAGCATGGGTCAGTGGACTGAGTGCTGGCCTGCAAACCAAAGGGTCACTGGTTTGATTCCAAGTCAGGACACATGCCTGGGTTACAGACCAGGTCACCAGTAGAGGGTGTATGAGAGGCAACCACACATTGATGTTTCTTTCCCTTTCTTTCTCCCTCCTTTTCCCTCTGTCTAAAAATAAATAAATAAAATATTAAAACATTACCTATAAATAACTGCATATCTCTTAAAACTTCACCAGTTCATAAACTTTAATTATTGGAAAAAATTAGACATTTATTTAAACTAAAAAAAAATAATGAGTAAACTAAAGAGTCAAGGAGTGTAAACAAACTCCACTAAAACAATGCAGCAATGAATTTTTTAAGGATTTCAACAATTTTAATTCAAATAGGCATAATAGTTAATCCAGAACTAAACTGTTAAAAAAACCTAATGAAAAGAGCTCTTTGGAGACTGGACAAAAACTATATGTAATAATAAAAGTTATCTTTATTAGATGCTTTCTATATGTAAGATATACAATTAAATCAGTTGATTGTTTTGTGTAATCTGGATTGTGATTTTATGAGATAGATGTTATCATTGTTTACTTTCTACAGATAGGTGCTAAATAATAGATATTTTAAATAACTTACCAATATGCCAAAGTGTGAGAGGCAAGTGGCAGAACCAGGATTTGAAAGTAGAAATACCAAAAACTGCCTGAGAAGCTTTTAAAGAATCCTAATTTGCTATAAATAATAGATACTGAAGGTCAGTAATACATTAGCTACTTTCTCTCTCCCAATACTTTATCTATCAGTCAGAGACCTGGACAAAATGGATGCTTCCTCAAAAGGTTTAGCTAAAGTGATCATAACAAAGGGATCACTTACCGAGGTTTGGGCAAGGCTATGAGAACCAAGGAAAGCTAGAGAAGCACAGGGAGGTTGGTTTAGGTGATACTGTGGTCTGCTCAGCTCTCTCCTGGGTGATAATCCACTCCTCCCAGATACAAGGAATATTGGGTTGAGGATTCACAAGGATTGTCCTGTTCCAAAGAAGGCTACCTCTGCCAAGGTTATGCCCCTCCTCTGGGCAGCCCACATCCATCACAGTTCCTCAGGTAATTCAAATGCCCAGCCTGTGGACCTGGAGAGTCAAATCTCTTCTAAGGCCCATCAAAGGACAACTTTTCTCTCTGTCCCACAGCTTTCTTTCATCTCAGTGGGTGTTTCTCCTGAGGGCACATCCCAACAAAGCTCTTCCAAGAAACATCCCTCTGAAAGTTTATTTTCCAAGGACCTAACACAACTAGCAAGCTGTTAGCATCACAGAGCCTTTTGGGCAAGAGTAAGAGAAAGAGGTGGTTCTGGTATTCAGTAAAGATAAGAGCCATAAAAGAAGGATGTTTGCAGCAAGAGTGGTGCCTGTTAAGAATGCATCACAACATCTTCATGAGGCATGAAGGCAGAATGTAAAAAAAGTATCTACTGATAGAATGCTCTGTCTTTTTCTACTTTTCCACCTCTTGCCTGTGCTTTTTGTTGGCTGGTCATAACTGGAAGAAGAAAGCAGGGAGTGTAGATGATATGCTTTATGAAATATGCTGGAATATCCAGGTACTCAGAGAAGATAGGAAACCACTCTTAATACAGAAATAACCAGCATATGAAACAAGTGACTTAACTTATATTTAATATCATATTGTTTAAGAATAACAAGGCTCGCTCTGGCTGGCATAGCTCAGTGGATTGAGCGTGGGCTGCGAACCAGGCATCGCAGGTTCGATTCCCAGTCAGGGCACATGCCTAGGTTGCAGGCCATGTCTCCCAGCAACCGCACATTGATGTTTCTCTCTCTCTCCCTCTCCCTTCCCTCTCTAAAAATAAATAAATAAAATCTTTAAAAAAAAAAAAAGAATAACAACGCTCATTGGGGATTACAAATTAACCAGCCTAAACATGGATACATGCTAAAATCAAGTTATCTTACACTGAATAAAGGGTCAGATGGAACAAAATAACCTTGAGTAATATATGGTCAATAGTCTTGCTTTTATCATTTTTCTCAAAATGGAATTATGGTTTAAGAAATTCCTGAAATTGAATTCAAATATTTTATTATTACTCACCAAGACAAGTCAAGAATTCAAGAGTAGGACAACTATAATAAAAATACAAGATGGATTGCAGGTTACACACACTACTCTAGACAGAACACACAAATAAATTGAATTGCCTCCTTCAGTATTTATTTTTAAATAAAGTCTAACTTTATTTGATGATTTCAATATTTTTTTTATAATTTTTCCATTTAAAGAAATTGAAAGAATAGAAGATGCCCTGATTGTGTGGCTCAGTAGATTAAGTGCCTGCCTGCAAACCAAAAGGTCACAGGCTTGAGTCCTGGTCAGGTCAGGACACATGGCTGCCTTGTGGGCCAGGGCCCTTGTTGGGGGCATGAGATAGGCAGCCAATCAATGTGCCTCTCCCACTTGATGTTTATCTGCCTCTTTTTTTCTTTCCCTTTCCTTCTCTATAAAAATAAATAAACAAAATATTAAAAAGAAAAGAAGAGGAACAGGAGAAAACAGTTTGAATATATGAATAAATAGATGGATAAAAAAGCAAATACTGTTTAAAGAAAGCACTGTTTTTCCTTTCCTAATAAGCTTCAACAACTTCGCTTTTTGTTAAAGGTTTTCAAAAACAAATACTCTTAATGAATGCTATTACCTGCTCTGACCAATGTGGCCTAGTTGGCTGGGTGTTGTCCCGCAAAGTGAGAGGACACCAGATCACGGGTTCTATTCCCAGTCATGACACATGCCTGGGTTGCTGGTTCGGGCCTTAGGGTGTGTGTGAGAGGTAACTGATCGAAGTTTCTCTCTCACATCATGTTTGTCTCCCTCTCCCCCTCCCTTTCCTAGTCTCTAAAAATTAATATATAAAATCTTAAAAAAGAATATTAGTACCTAGTGAGTTTTGTAATATTATAATTTCTACCATTTCTTTAACTTCAATTCTATATCCATTCTAAGATTATATCTGCCTTACAGTACATTTTCTTTGAAGAAAAATGTGTTCTCTTTCACACAAACCCAAAGGCATCCTGGTATATGAAGGTATACGATATTCTTCAATCATTTATCAGGATATAAGAATACAGACCAGAACAGGTGCTTTAGTAGAGATCTGGGCAAAAGTTGCTACTACATGCAAGGCGCTCCCTGCTCCTCTCTTCATTAACTGGGAATCCTGGATTTTTTCAAAGTTATGTGAAAAACGTATGAATTCAGTTTGCTGCAAGTTATATTTAACTTTGAAGAATTCTGCTTACATATTCAGTTCTGTTTCAAACATATCTTACACATTAGTCATCATTGAAAAGTAAAATTATCTGATCAGTTGTATGGCTATAATAGGCTATAATACCACTGAGAGAGGTAGAATGAGATTGTGCATTTAATGGACAGTGGCCTGCAAGAAAGGAGGGCAAATATGAAAGGGTGGGGTGCTGTCTTATGAACAACTGAATTAAGCAATAAAGACAACTCCAAGTCCTGCAACTGTCATCTTCTTCCAAGCAATCCTATTGTCGTAAGGTGGTCACATTGAGGCAAGTCTTGGTACTGAAAGCCAGAGTAAAAGAAATGTAAAGGATCAGGTAAGATCTTTTCATGCACAGAGGGAAGGCAGCACTCTTTGATGAGAAGGGTTGCTAGAATTTGAGCTTCTCTGAGCTGAAAAGAATGTGATAAACAATAGATTACTTTCTCTTTATTATACAAAGAAAGTAACTGAGGCCCAGGGAGAAAGTCAAACTGTGAATCGCATGAATGAGCCAGGGCCTGGGTTTATTGAAATGCTTCTTCCCTTATATGCAACCACAGTCACCCAGATATCTGCCTAGGTGGCAGTGAGCTTAATATTTAATATCAAAAGCTCACATTTCTGGACCCAAGTATGACTATCTCTCCTACTTCAATGACTATTGTGATGACAAAATTTTAGAAAGGATATATACCAGTTATAAAATTAAATAATAGTAACAGTTGATAAACTGTTAGTATTATTTATCAACTGTTACTAATATTAATAGTATCTCATCCTCCTCCTCACCTCTGTCATGAATGGTGGGACAGGATATGAAATCTCTCTTGTTCTGTCCAATTGATCAGGAGAAAAAAATGATGGATTAGCTCTTTTTGTGAAATTAAGATGGGGCCTCATTTGTGCTTTGAATTCTTCTTCTCGCAGAATATTAAGAATCATAATATCTGGTTCTTGTGGGCTGTATTGTTTCACCTGTACACATTTAATGGCTATGACTAAACATTGTTTGCAGTAACCCAAAGCATTTCTCTGATTGAATGTTTAGTGAACATTTAATTAATAAAAACTGAGCAATGAGAACACTGTGGCTCAGTTTAAAATAACAATGAACTGAAAACAACTGTTCTGAAACATATCACCTAGGTGCACAGGATATACCTGCAGAAAAGCACTGTAGGAGAGAAGGCCAGGAGGGGGGCGAATGACTTGCCTCTGAGACATGTCAGCCTTTCCAGTGTCCTCCTGTATTACTTTGGCTCTAGACATGCATACATCTTTCAGACTGTTTCATATGATATTGCACAAATAAAAACTCTACTTACACTATCACCCATATATAGCTTCATACCTTGAGCTCTATACCTTTAACCTGGATACAATGTCTGCTCTCACAGTCAGATCCCCCACCTTCCGTTCTTAGCTCTCCCACATTCACCCCCACCTGTCCTTCAACCACCAAGTCCCTCATTCACTAGTACCTCGAGGACATTTTCTTTCTTGGTCAGGTCAGTCAAGAAACATGTGCAGATGTTCAAAACATGATATAGTTTATGAGTTTGACATTTTTACTGCATTTTTTCCTCAGAAGTTAATTCAGTTTTACTGTTGAAGAAAACTGTCATTTTGCTGTACAAAAAAAAAAAAAACAACACTTTGCTGTGAAAATGGCAACATTTCTCCCTAGGGCAAAATGGTGGTTTGTGAATCCTTTCCAGAAGAAAACTCAGACGTGACATGAAGTCATCATTTCCTATGTGCAGCCTACTAACCTTTCTAGTTTTTTTTTTGACAAAAGTGAATTTTATGAGTTCAAGGGTAAAGCAATTTTTAGTATAATTCCTGGCTTTCCTGAAAAAGAGATCACAAGCTGTTTTTGTTATAAAATTCAAAATTCTAAATACAGGACCAGAAGATAGAGCAACCAAGTCAGAGATTAATAAGGACTAGAAATGTTAAACCTATCACCTTTCTAAGTATTCAAGAGATACTTGAATATTGCAGATATATAGTATATGACAAATTATTTACTATTTTACTTTCTCATTATCCCTCTTCTCATGCAAGATATATCATCTCTAAATTAGGTTATATTAAAGACAGAATTGATTGTGCCTAATGTAGTAGGCTAAATGGTGGCCCCAAAACCAAAAAAGACATGTTAAAATCTTAATTTCTGGAACTGTGAATATTACCATATACAGCAAAAGATATGATTAAATTAAGCTCTTAAGAGGAAGAGCCTGGGTTATCAGATGAGTCTTGTGTGTGTGTGTGTGTGTGTGTGTGTGTGTGTGTGGTGTGAACCAGAGCTAGTTACTTCTTTTTAACTTTTATTGACGCTGTTACAGATGAGCCCTTTTCTCCTCCCTGTGACCAACTCCACCCAGCCCCCCAACCCTCTTCTCTGGGGCCATCACCTCCCTGTTGTCCGTGTCTATGGGTTGTACAAACCTGTTCTTTGCTAATCCCTTCACCTTTCATCCAGGCCTCCAAGCCCCCAGTCTCCCCTCTCTTCTGACAGCTGTCAGTCTGTTCCAAGCATCCATGCCTCTGTTTCCATTTTGGTCATAGTTTATTTTATTCATTAGATGGCTCTTAAATGAGATTGTATGCATCCTTATAACAGAGAGATAGAAAAGGAGATGAAACATGACCATGAAGGCAGATTGGTGTGATGTGGCTATAAGTCAAAGAAGGCCTGCAGCCAGCAGGGGCTGGGAGGAGCATGCAGCCGATTCTCCCCTAAATTCTTTGGAGGCAGACTGGCCCTGGAAATACCTTGTTTTCAGATCTGTGGCCTCCAAAACTGTGAGAAAATCAATATCTATTTTTTGATGGCAGCTCTAGGACACTGTTAGATGAAGGTTTAGTGAAAAGAGCTCACAGAAATGATGACTGAAATGTTGACATGACAAACCAAAGGCCCCCTACCATATAAGTCAATGAGAAAGTAACTGAATTCACTGACCTTAGCTTTTAAAGTTTCTATAGTCTATATCATGACATGGTTTACTTGTTTCAGCTGCTTATTGGTCATTAAAAACTTGCCCACGGATTGGAATTTGAATTCTGTCATTCCATGTTTTATCCCTCCTTAGATGTTTAGAACTTTCTCAAGAAAGATCTCTCTCTTAAAAGTACAAAAATAATCAGTCATTTTACCCTTCTCTGTTTTTATATTTATTTACTCTGATGATGCTATATTAATTTTCATTGGGATTAAGACAGTTTTAAGTCAGTTTTGTTCTTTCAAAAGTGTCAATATAATTGATCCTTTTGATATTTCCATGTCTGTCACTTCTTCATGGTGGCTAGATAATCATGTTTTGTAAACGACCCTTATTGACTTAAGGGCAAGTAAGATGTTTTTGCTTAGGCCTTTATATGCTCCCTCTTTAATGCTGTAGTTGTACCTGCAAATTACAAATGCAAAGAGAATAGCAGTGGTGCGAAATTACTATTACATGGAGCAAAGGTATAAATCAGAAACATGGAGGAATTCTGGTACTTAACAAGATACAATATTACTTATGGCCACATTATTCATGCTCTCCCTCCTCTTCAGCATTAAGTGAACAAATTAATGTGTGAAAAATGAGAGACTTTTCACACAGTAAATACTCCACTCCAGGAGCTCTCAGACTTTCCAGACTCAAGAAACATCTACATACCCCAGGGGTCCTGCACAATACTCTAAGAATCATTTCTCTGCTCTAGGCTGTTTGGCAACCATTCTATAGGATCACTGCTATAATTAGTTCCAAATAGTGTATCTCAGAGGGTGGGAAATGCAAGTGTTAAAAAAACTCTTTTCACCTAGCTGAAGGCTGCAGTGGGTGACAGGAAAAAAGGCCTTGATCTCATCAACCCTTGTGGAAAGGGTATTGACTCTGTCTGAACAACAGTAAATTAACCAGAACATATGAACCTGAGTTGAATTTATTATTTCCTTTGGTTCACTATTCCATGTTCTTAAAACTCTTTTTCATCTCAATTTCCATTAGTTAATAATTCCATTTTGGTGACAGAGTACTTGGCCATCCACCTGCACCAAACACTTCCAAATAGTGTTTTATAGAATCCAAACTTCATATCAAATGTGCGAGGTAAATATTTCAAGCATAATTAAATATCCTTCACTATGACTTGAGCTCATACTTCCAGGGATCAAGAGAAATGTTATTCAAAGAATGTGCAAAGAAAAACTAAGCCAAAGGAGAGAAACCTTCTGAAACAGGAAAAAGATTGTTTATAACAGCTCTCTACGTTTTGTCTTCTGGAGAATATCTTTAAAGGAAACTTTGTATGTAATCTTACAATATATGTAATTGTTGCATATAAGAACCATAAATAAACTATTTAATTTTACAAAGGGTTTGTGAATATTTATGTGGAATTTTCTCAAATCTACTTCCTAGGCACATAATTTATCATAGATACTATTTATTTTAGGATTCTGTACTGCCTTACAGCTTATAGATGGCGGAAATACTAAGCTATTTCAGGACTGACTCAAATAACTTAAAATCTAATATTAAATAAGGGACTCAGTTTTAAGAAACACAGCATCTGTGTGATAGTTAGAGCTGGATGTTCCTAGTCATATATATTTTATCTTCAAGGTAGTTGATAGAAAAGGTAACTTTACACTTAGGAAAGTTTAAAAGAGAAGTTAAGTGATCAGGAACTTGACGTAGAAGATTCCCAAAACACAGATCAGGGTCAAACATGTTCACAACTAGCTTACATATCTCAGCAAAGAAAATGAAAAGAAAGCCACTGCTAAAATATTTGAATAAATGAAAGGATTACTTACTTAGAAGTCATAAAATCTCCAGGGGCAGGAAACCATAGAAGTCAATCTGGACAAACCTCACTACTTCAGGGAGGATGGCATTGAAACAATGATTTCAGCTTATACTTACAACTCTTGGGGCTATGGGTCCTATTCTATGTACAAATGTGCAGAGTCAGAAAACAGTTCATTTGTAAAACAAGTATTTGACACTGAATAACCCCAGACACTTTGTACATGCTAGAAAAATAAAAGCTAACAATAACCAATCCCTGTTTTCAATGAGTTACTATCTATTAGCGATCAAGAGAAAAAATGTGAATAGAAATAACTGCATTGATTGACTATGTTGTAGGGATAATAAAAAAAAAAGCTCTTTAGATTATAATGAATATTCTAAAGAGGGAAAGCAGAGAGCATTAAGAAACAGAGAGGAGCATGGGCAAAGGCACATATGTCAAGCTTTCTTGCTGTTTTTTTCCTCCTAAAGTCTTCTCTTACTGTTTATCCATTTAACCGAACCAATTCTCCAATGCTGTCCCCTTCCCCTCCCTCTCTCTCTCAGTTAGCCTTTGCAACACTTACTCAGTGACTGACAATTTCCATCATATTCTCAATTTCTATTCAAAAAGTTTCTTCCATCCTCCAGCCTTGCTGTAACTTGGCTTTTCTCTACTCAGGCTATATTGCATCTCTTTGGAGGAGTCTTTTATCATACACTTTAAGTACAACAGAATCAGGAGGCAGGGTCTGTGTCCTTTTTGTTTTTATCACTGTCTCCAGAATTTTTCACAACTTTTCATCTTATTAAAATATAAAATAAAACTGCTATCCTTTTGAAGCTCAGATCATGTCACTTCTCCATTCTTCTATTTATTCTTCAAGTGCCCAGTGAACTTCACTTATGAAATTCACTTATGTTAATACTCAGGCCCAATCTTCCACCAATCTGAATTTTATTTCTTTGTTTCCTAAGCTCTTCAGATAAATATCATAATAGACGTCCTCATGGCAAATAAAGACCCCCATCTTCCCTCTTTTCACCTGAAGAAGCAGAAAGACATTTCTTTCTAAATCTAGTCTTCCATATTGTTGGAAAGGGAAGTTCTCCATTTTTTAATCTGTTGAGATCTGACCTTCACCTCAGCTCTCCAATGGAACTGATGCCTTTTAAAAACGCATATCCAGTTTGTCACTTTTTCACTTGAACTACTTTTAGAAACAACCTTTCAATCATTTCCCATTAGTAAAGTCATCAAATCATCTCTAAAGTTTTCTGTGGCCTTAGTCCTGTGCACATTTTAAAATATTATTGGTGATCATTCTCTTCCTTGATAATAATGATACAGCCTCATTGGCCTTTTTTCCCCCTACAGATTTGGCACATCCCTTAGCGTCTGTTTGCAATGCTCTTTCTCTTGCTAGTTCCTTCTCTTTCTAAAAGGATCAGTCTAAATGTCACTTCCTTCAGAAGTCTTACCCTTAGTGCCTAACCAAGAGATGTTGTCCGTCTCCATCATCTACAACAGCATTTTATTCATTTTCTTCTCTGTGCTTAATAAAGATTTTTAAAACTTTTTACTCTGTTTTCTATATTTTAAGAGTATAAAAAACTTATACTTTAATTTCTCTGAGAATACTCTCATCTGGTTTTCATCATCACTTCTCAAAGAACTAACAGCAAGTTCATAATATAAAGTTGAAAGACTTATTTTCAGCCAATATCATACTTGGATCTTTCAGAAATATTCAGAACTGTTGACATTTTTAAAGCCTTTATCCTATGACTTCAATAATTTTTCACATATCAGGTTATTCCTAAAAACTCTCTTGCCTTCATGTGTGTACTCCATCTGTATGAATATTTTAAAAATAAATACATATATATATTTCACGTCCATAATTTATCACCTATAAGCAGATTTTGCACAATTTTTTCTATAATGCAGACACTCTGCACTTTCTTGCCTACTTAATTATTCCACTTGAGTTATTTAAAGTCAATCAAACAAAACACATCCCAAACTAAATTATTGCGGCTTCCTACTTTATTTTTCATAAACCTGATTTAAAAGTGTTTACTACCTCATAACCTTCACTATCCATTCAGTGGAATACAAAAAACAAGGTTGGAGTTATTCCTGATTACTCTTTTTTGACTATCCAATATAAATTCCTTTATATATTACGTTGATTTTTACCTCATAAATGCCTTTATTTTTAAAAATATATTTTATCCTCACCCGAGGACTTTTTTCATTGCATTTTAGACAGAGAAGGAGAGAGAGAAAGAAAGAGAAACATCAATGTGAGACAGAAATATCAATTGGCTGCCTTTTCATATGCAGCCCAATTGGGGATCGAACCTGCAACCTGGATATGTGCTCTGACTGGGTATCAAACCTACAACCCTTCGGTCTATGGGACAGTGCTCCAACCAACTGAGCAACATCATCCAGGTAGCCTCTTAAATGCCTTTTGAATGAGTCTAGTTGACTCCTATCTCTACCACAATCACCACAGTCCCTACTTCCATTATTTTTCAGGTTATGCTGCAATATAGTCTCCTATATAATGTGTGTGTGAATTCTGTTGGTGACTTTCTAATCAATTCTCTACATCAAAGCTGGCCAGACCTTCTCAAACACAGATCAGGTTCTATCACTACCACCATCTCCTACTGGTTACAACCCTTCAGTACAGACAGGGTTAAAAAAATAAAAATAAAAACAAAAACAAACATACACATAAAACAAAATACTCCTTACCATGCTCCTTGGGTTTGTAAGCGATCTAAGTAGTATCATTTTTGTATCTCTCCATCCCATACACTCTCCATACATTTCAGTATCAGTCTTCTTTCAAGCCCTTATATCCATCATGACCCTCCAGAAAAGGTTTTGAAATGCTTTCTCCAGCTAAATGGTCTTAAGTCCATTCAATATGTAATTTATTCCTGATTATCATTTCAATCTCTACATAATGTACTTTATTTTTCCCGCAGGGAACCATTGCTGACTTTGTTAAGTCAAATTCACTTATATTTCATTGTACCACATAGTCTTTTCCATATTCGCACTGAAATTTGTTTTCATAAAATGATGCAATATTTTTTCTCTCTTAGAATATTTAAAGTGTTGTAAAGGCATGAGCATGTGTGTTCTCTCTTTTTCTGTTGTACCACAAAGCTCAGCAAGGATACCTCATGCAACAGAACACAAGAAGTACTTGTTAAACAGCGAATGACAAAGGGGATAGACTATGTACATTTCAATCACTTCCGTATATCTAACATCCACCAAGTGACTTATCACACAGTAAATAATAAAACATGGGATGAATGAATGAATAAATTACATCAATTGAATTAAAAGAAAATTGAGAAATTTAATAAGGTGGAAATCTTGTGGTTTGAGGATAAGTACAGAAAAAGCCAAGGGGCCATATCTTGTGAGCCCCTATTGGAATAATAAAGAATCTGCAGATAATTTGAATACCACAAAGATCATTTGAAAGGTTTTGATCAGGAGTGTCACAAAATGAGATTTTTACTCTAGAAAGATTATTTTAGAGGTTGTATAGGGGTGGGCTGAAGGAAATCAAGACCAGAAACAGAAGCATAGAGATTATCTGGGGTAAAATTATTATTATAAAAGAGGAGAAAATAAGTTCAAGTAATAAGCAAAAAGGAATGGGATTTGAGAGAAAGATCCAAAGGAGACAGCATCTATAGAACTTGTGTCTGATTCCTTTGAGAATTGTGATTCCTTTCCTAGAGAAAAGTAAAAAATGGGGTACAATTTTAGGAATAAAACAAAACACAAGAAGCAAATAAGCACAAAAATTAAGAGCAAAAAATTTTGCTGTTTATATACCTGGGTGAGTACTACTCTTTTAGCATAATATGGAATACAGTTGGAAAACAACTGGAATGGGAGTATCTGATTGTTTTTGAACATTTGGATTTAATTATATGTGTATTATCAGGGCGTGGATGTTCAGTGGGCAAACTGATAAAGACCTTGAGCTCAAAAGAACAATTAGTGATACTAGAAAGAAATTCATCCAAGTGCTTTGTCACAGGAGGAAATCATGGGAGTTTGAAGAGTGAGCAAAGAGAAAAACTAGTCCAGAAGAGAAACTGAGGACACCCAGATGCGATGGGTGGTAGACAGGAGACGTTCGAGAAGGACACGAGCAGGGAGTCGACCTAAACTAAAGAGGGGAAGCCTGGTGCCATGGAACTCAGGGAAGTTATGGTTTCAAATAGAAGAAAGTGACCAATAGCCCCAAACACTCCAAAAAGATCAAATATTGCAAGAACTGAAAGGTGACCATCATATTTGACAGTTAGGAGACTGTAGGTGACCTGCGTCTGGGAAGCCTGGGTGGAAAGCTGCAGGTGAAAGCTCCACTGAGGTGGGCAACGAATGGGGAATGGTAATGAATCGTGTCCAAGTGATGTTTGAGGAGCCTGAGAGAAGGTCAGTGGTTATCATTATAAGCAGATATAAAACTAAAGAAGATCTGTTTAAAATTATTTCACCATTATTTGTATTTCATAGCATTCTAATGTGGAAAGTATTTTCAAACACTTTATTATACATAGTCACCCTTTGTTATACCTGTAAGAGTCATGTTTGCCTAAGAAATAGGCAATATTTGGCTTTCTGTGTTTTTCTCCATTTTGAACAATACAGATAATCAAATTCTACACAACAAACAAAATTGTCCTTTAACACAGCAAGAATTTCACATGGGCTATTTTGAGAACTGGTGTTTTTCATCATCATGACACAAAACATGTCTCTAACACTTGCTCAAAGTCACACATAGCCCATATAATTGACATTAGTGCTCCTGGGCTCGTGGAGGTTAATCAAATCTACCTCAGTCCTGTACTGGGTATAGTCCTTGAAGTAAACAAAAGACAATCCCTCATTCTCTAATTTAGTGACCATTCTATTGATTTATATACCTGCACTTATTATTTGATATTGGACATTTTATGACATGTAGAACATGTTGGCTAAGACATAGTTTAATAAGAGTAAAAACATCTCAGTGAAATAAGAAAAGTGATATCCTTTTTAATTTTATTTTTGTTTTTAATAATAATAATAATAACAACACCACCATCATCCGCTTTTTGCAGAGCAGGAGTCCGTATCTATATAAAAATGGACATAATCTTTGGCTTCTGATAGTACTTAAATGAACTAAATTAATTCCTAAGATCCTTAGAAAAGAATAATTGATGTTAATGATTAACACAATTTTTGGATTTGGGGGTCACTGTGTTGAGGGGCAAGGTCTTGATCCCCTAAGTGGCTGTGATTGACCAATGGTCTGACTTGTCCTGCTGGAAGGTTTCACTCATTTCCTGGGCAATATTTTTTCATCAGTTATTTGGATTGCATCCAGTTTATTTGGCAAAGATTTAGTAGAATCACGCTGAGTTCATTATCTTTCCCTGACAATGATTTAATCTCACTGCAAGAGTGTCCTAGCTGGTTATAATGCTAGGCACATGATCCTTGAATTTGGAAGGGTTCCTTCATTTCATATGAGCCTACATTAGCTATATGAATAAAAATTATCTTTATAGCAATGCAAAAACTGTTAATTCCTTTATCTTTAAGTTTTTGTGTATGTGAGTGTGAGTATGTATATTCACTAATGTTCTGAATACTCCAATAGAGGATAGATTTAAGGATAGAAATATAAGAAGCGGTTCTCTAGCCACTAAGGATCTATTGAACATTTATTTGTCCATTTATGTATTAACTTAATGGGACTATTATGTACAAGGTAATGGGCCAGACTTTCTGAATATAGAAAATGAATAAGGCATAACAAAAGCTTTTAAGAAGCATATAGCTGGGGATGATATAAATATCTTTCTGTAAGAATATACCAGTTCATAATTTTGGAGCATGATTTTAAACTTCCTTTTTAAAACAGCTATATGTCTTAGTCTATTTAGGCTTTACAACAAAAATATAATAGAGTAGATGGTTTGTAAACAACAGAAATTTATTTCTCACAGTTCTGAAGATGCAGAAGTCCAAGATCAAGAAATTGGAATATTAGGTGTCTAGTGAGGGTCCACTTCCTCAAAGACAGTTTTTCACTAAGTCTTCACATGGCAGAAGAAGTTAGAAAAATCTGTGGATCTCTTTTATAAGAGCACTACAACTGCATTCAGAAAATGTATCATTCCCTGAGAAAGAACAGCTGTCACCTCTGATCTTTATCCTACTCCACCATGATCTTAGAGCTCCTGGTTTAGAGCTGGGCCTAAAGAAGAAGGTAATAAAAAAAGAAGAAAAAGAAGAAGAAGAAGAAAACATAAAATAAAAACTCTATAGTATGTCAGGTATGGATTAAAATGATACATGGTTAGGAAAAGAAATTAAAGACTGTTAATTTGGGGTATTGGGAAGTGAAGTGAGTAAGGGGATGGGTGCCTGGGCTACAATTGCAAATAAGATACTGACAGTGGGTTTCATTGAGAACATGGCATCTGAGTAAAATTTGTAGGTGAGGAGATAGTAGGCCCTCAGAATATATGGAATAAAGCCTGGAGGCAGAGGGCAAAGTGATTGTCAAGGCCTTACAGCAAGAGGGTGGCTGGCGAGCTAGAGAATTAAGAGTAGGCCACTGACATGATGCAGAGCTTGATGATGAATTTATGTGTCAATCTGAGTGGGCCACAGGGTGCCGGGTTAAACACTGGTTCTGGATGGGTCTGTAAGGGTTTGTCCAGATGCATTTGAACTGGTATGCTAAATAAAGCGTATGCCCTCCTTAATGAGATTAAACATCACCCAATCAGTTGAAGGTCTGAATAAAACAAAAAAGGGGACGGAAGAATGAATTTATCCCATTTCTTTTTCTGCCTCACTCTTTGAACTAGGATATTGCATTTCATCTTCACCTGTATTTGGACTGAGATTTATATAATCTGCTCCCTTTGTTCTCAGGCTTTCAGACTCAGACTAAATTACACCACCAGCTTTTCTGCACAGCAGATGATGGGGCTTTTTAGTCTCCATAACTGCATTAGCCAATTTCTCATTATAATATATATCTCCCATTACTCTGTTTTTTTTTTTTTCAGAGAACCCCAAGCAGTACACAGAGTGAATGAGGAAAAATAGTAATAAGGTATGAGATCAGATATGTAATAGGGGCTAGAAGGTATAAGAATGGCCTTGTAGGTTATAGTAAAGTCTTCAGCTTTTCTTCCATGTGAGACAGAAGAGGCTTTGAGCAAAGGAGTTACAGGATCTGGATTGTGTGTAAAGGATCTTTATGCTTGCTGGATTTAGGACAAAATGTAGTGGGACAAGTGGGTATGCAAGCAAGGAAGGATAGTTAGGAGGCTATTGCAAAAATCTTTACAAGGAGTGATAGTCATCTCTGGCCTCTATCATGTAAGTTACAATCTGAAAAATGTTCTTTCTCTACTGAGAAAAAGGTATGAAAATAGCAGAGGGAAGCTAATTTAAAGATTGGTAATTGTGCTATCATAAAACCAAATGCCATTATTGAGTGGTTACAATGTGCCAAGCACTCAGCTAAGGAGTTTTAATATTATGAATTATCTTATAAAAACTGTAAAATACATACTTTTAACTCTAATTTATAGAAGAATCGGGATCAGAACGCAAATCCATATCTGTCTGATGACAAAGCTCATGCTTTTAACTATACTCATACTTTCAACTCAAATTCTTTAAAAATCCCAAATATGTTCCTTTTTTAATTCTTAGACAACCCACCCAAGAAAATCATGTCAATAAGATACTTAAAAAAACATAGCAGAAAGTGACCAGGAATATTTGCATGCTAGCCTCTTCTTGCCCTTGCTAATGAAAAATAAATTTTTAAATATTAGAAATATGACTTTTAGCAGACTATTTATATAGTAAATGTCCAGTATGACAAAACAATTTGGTAGCCTTCAAAATGTAATGGGAACTTAAACACAACTCTTAAAATACCCCAGTTCTAAAAGCTATCCATACCTGGGTCAAACAGTGTCACTAAAAGCTTTCTAAGTGGAGCTATGACAATTACCTTCACTCCTCAGGTAATTAGGATGTCTCTGCTATAGTTTTTCTCTTCACACATAGATGGATAAAAGGGACAAAATGGGTTTTGTTTAGACAAGTAATGAATAAAAAGTATAGACTCCTCAATTTTTCTTTGGAAGATTATGGACTACCACATTGCTTAAAGTGAGGACAATCTGGTTATGATGTCTCAGTTTGTCTTAGTAGTTTACTGGCTGTGAATCCTAGGGCAAGGGACTCAACCGCTCTAAGTCTCCATTTTTCCATCCCTTTTACAGGCATGCTATTCTGTTTTTGATAGTTAAATGAGATAATATATGTGACTCATTCAGGGGAGTATGTATAGATACTGACCATTAGAAACCATTGTCTGCTCTGCATGGAACAGTATTACCTACAACAAAAAGAAGAAGCATCACTACACAAGGAACGACGTCATAGTTTGCATGGTCTTGATAGTATGGGGGTAGCTCAAATGTTTCTGCTCATCTAAGTACTTTCTCATGTTTAGAGTTTGTCCAAGCTGGTTGGGATTGACAGGGGCTACTATAAGGAACACAGTTGTACCGTTTTCTGTGCTGCATTGGCTCCGCGGATAAGAACTGTGTTAACATAGAATTCTCCAGAGCTGTCAGCAAATTTGCGAACACTGTTCTTCTCTGCATTCTTAGTAACACTTATTCTCTGCATTAGAGCTTTTTGGATCACACTGAAAAAATGCCAAGTTGACAGCTATTATCAAAATTGGACAGTGTTTAACACCACATGACCCCACTTTCCTGCCAAATTTTCTGCAAAATTAAAATTTAGGAGTATAATAATCCAATGAATTGTTGTCTAACAGGTGGTCATTTTTTATTAGACCTAATTTGTAATGAGACAGCTGTGAATTAGTAATAACTCATCATTTGTGTCTCAATCTCAGAAACACACCAGGATTAGGCTTTGGTCAAGATGTTTTGTTTGTAAATATGGTCATAAGTTTTCTTATTAAAAGTTTAATTCTTAATTTAAAATCTTCTCTCTGGTGGCTAATAAAACAAAACCAACTCACTTTACAAAGTGAAACTTGGCAGAATGATAAATGTATTGTTGATTTATTTTCAAAGCAAATTATTAAATTATTAATACAAAAATAAATTTTTATGTGTGTGTTTATTGCCCTGCAAAGTACTTTCGTGTGTTTACTGAACAAGGTGGAGAAAGAGCAGAAATGTAAAAGTGGTCTTGCAAAAGAACCTGTAAGTTGTATCATTGGCCTTTTATCTTTGGACAATAATGACAAGAACTATGAACTCATTGGTAAACATTATAATCATAGTAAATTGGGGGATTTAATACATAAATAAAGTAGAGGGCAGAAAAGTGACCACCCCATTAAAGAATAAACAATCTAATATAATCATCTATGTTATTATATTATATTTATTATGTTTGTTATGTTTATTATATTATAAAATATAAAATACTTTTATATTTTCTATTTTTTAATTACAAAACAATTTAAAAATCAGAAGCCTGTATTACGTGATTGCAAAGGATCAAGCAATCTCTTAAAAGAGTAGTTTTTAATATCACTTCTTTGTATTTAGGCCTACTTTTTTACTTCTTAGCAGTTAAGATATTTTTTTTAAACTCTATTAAACTTTCTTATTGCCTCTTTAAATGTAAAAATGAGATAATACTAGTGTAAATGGAAAACTGTAATTCACATTTTCTATCTAATACAGTTAAATGTATTTTAGTTTCCATGTTGTTCTTCTCTCACAGTGCTTTTGTTAATGTTCTCAAAGTGGCCACTCATCTAGAAACCACAATTTGTGGATTTGGGCTCGGTAATGCTCCAAAATACCTGTGAGTGACTGAAGTATCTCAGCTCCTATTTGTTGTTAAATCAGTATGTTTCGTCACTGGGGAGCTTTGTGAATGGCTGATATAATCCAGAGGGAAGGCAAACTATTTGGATGATACCATGGTTATTTTCCATGAATGATCTCCTTATACACAATCCACCAAGGACAAATTCTCCACTCTGTTTAATGTAATCACTCCCTTTTCCCCACACAGTGTTTATGCAGTGGGAGTGCTGGCGGGGATGTTTGTGCTGAAGATCTAATTGATTTGGCCTTTTCAGGGTATAACTAAGTGGTTTGAAAGATGGAAGGAATACAGCTGGTTTTATAGATCTATAGCTGTATCTGTGTGTCTCAACTGCAGGCAAATTTGCCCCTCAGGGAACATCTGGCAATGTCTGGAGGCATGTTTTTTCAGTTGTTGCAATGGGGAGGTGCTCCTGACACCTAGTGGGTGGAGGCAGGGGATACTGCTCAACTTCCTGCCACGCACAGAACAGCCCCTCTGCAGCAAAGCCTTCTCCCACCTAAAAGGTCAGTATTGCTGAGGATGAGAATCTTTGTTATGACTTGAAATTTGAACCTTTTCCATCTTTATTACACACAAGATTTTGGTCTTTCAGAAAGCATACTATAAAGGGAAGCTTATGAAAATACAATCTCAAACACTGCTGAAGTCTGTGGTGTCTCAACGAAGCAACTTTAAAAAGTTACTTTTCTACAACAGTTAGTGACATGGCTCTGGTGAGGCCATCATGGAATCCAATTAACAATCTAATTTTTTATGCTGTGAGAGAAATCAGGAGCCCAGCTCTTTGCTCCAGTGTTGCTAGACCACACATTTCTAGGGAAGGTGTACTTGACATTGTCTAGTCCTTGGGCAGGCTTGCATGAAAAACCCCCAAAGCCCCTAGGCCAGACATTAACAATTTTTCACCACCAGATTCATAGATAGGTTGTGGTCCTACTAAAAAATAGTAAGATAACAAAAAATGAAAGTAAAAAAATTAGCATGATATTCTTTTACCATTGTAGACCTTAGGACTTTTTCTGCAAAAAAAAAAAAGTTATTTTCTATGTTAGAAGAAAAAAATGACTGGTAAATAGGTCATGTAGAAGTGAAACTTTACAAATTGCAGGTATGCTACACTTTGTAATAACATTTCTGATTTTAAAAGCAACTCTTGAAGAAGGGTCAGAGCAGAATTCAATGTGATAATATAATTAAAGACATTTTCAATAAGTCAGCACTTATTTTAGTTTTGTTTTCCCCTAGGAATAAAACTGTGCAGGCAATTAGTTTAAATTAGGCTACGTGGGGATATTATTTGTATAACAAAAATAAGTTTCTCTTTGTAATTAAATTTAATGGTATTGCACTGGAGAGAAACTGAACAAGTTTCTAAGACTTGCATTGCTCTAGTCAACCCAGAGTTCTGAGATCCATTGTTACAACAGTTTAGTTTGCTGTCTCCCTGACACAGTATGCATTTTTAACATGCTAAGCAGAGACTTCTGACTGCAGAGGAATTTAAGTAAGTCATTTTTCTCAGAGTTTCATCTAAGTTCCAATGTTTCCTATGTTGTTTTGATGTTGCTAAAACCTTGCTTTTGTTTTAATTCTCTTGAAGAATGTGAAGAAGAGTTTCTAATTATCATGTTATCTGCATACATGAATTTAAGATAGAAACTTGGGACTATTCCTGTACTTACATCATTTTTCTGATCTGATTATACATTAACAGGACCTAGATATACGACATGTTTAGACACATGTAACAGATAGGCACATATTTATAAAATATATATTACATAAAAAGTGCATTATATGAAATTCCCCTAGTATGTATAACAGTTATAATCAGAAAGCATAATAAGGAAATATATATGATATTTCTTATAGTACAAAATCTAGGTTTAGTTTACTTTCCCTAGATACCATTGTTGGAAGCAGAGTGGCTGGTTTTCTAATATTAAACTCCCTTTATATTGACGTGAATAGGAACAAGGGATTTTATATTGACAGTGTCAAGATTTTGGGGTAGCCAGACAGTTTTGGATTCCCATCCCACTCTATCATTTACTAGGTTAATATTTCAGGGAAGTGACCAAAACTCTTTCGTCTATAAATTGAAGTAAAATAATACCTACCCAATAGGCTGTTTCAAAGATCAAATTCATTAATATACTAAAATTACTAAACAGCCATAACAAGCAGTTAATGATTAATGATAATGCTTGTATGATTGTTACTATTTTTGTTATTCCTAAGAAAGCTGAGAAGGGATCAGAGAAAATGAAAAATCAGTGGATGCTGTTTAAGTTTGTGAGTTGATACTATTTCAACTACTCTGGTCTCCAAAGTGATTAAAGTGGCATTTGTGAGGCAGTTCCGTAATGGAAATGCTGCTGTGTATCTTCATGCCTTTTTCTCTGACTGTTCCCAAGGCCTAGAATAGTCTTTCCCACTTGTTGCCAGGTAAATGGCTATTCATTCTACAGATCCTCACTTAACATACATTTACCAGTCTGTAAAGCTCTGCCTGATCTTTCCAACTCCTAGCTATACTTGCTATTTTTCATCAACAATATACCTTGTTTATAACTTTGGTAATACATTAAGCACATTTACAGCCTCATTACTTACATTTTGTTTCCCATCATAGGCATGTCAACCTGAAGGCCAAAACTATCTTCATTTTTTGTTCCCCAGTTTGTTGCAGTTTCAGGCATATCAGTACATGAATGCATGCTTGCTGGATGAATGAATGAGCAAATGAGTGAATGAGTGTATTTTTCTAACAGGATTTGTTTGCAGCTATATTCTTCCATTATTTGCAATCTTCTTTCTGAAAAAAACCGACTTCCATTGTGTTTCAATTTTCCCTCTTACTATAAGATATACCAGACAGTTGTCATTATTTTCATCTGTAATTATTTTTCTTTGTGTTCCTCAGCATGAAATTTCCTTTATTGATTAAAATGTAAGGATAAAGGAAAAGAAACCAACAACCAATATGTCTTCTTTTCAACCAGCTATCCTTGTTTCTTCCATTCCCTACCACCCACTCTTTCCTAAGCATTTTCAATGGGACCATCCCTTCCACAACTTTATTGAATTTACTCCATAAATTTTTGCTAGTGACTCCCAATCTCCAAATTCAGAGATGCTTGCTTAACTCCATTTTATTTTTTCCTTGAGATGTATTTGATCTTTCTGATCCTTCTTTCTATGCCTTTTCTAATAGTTGTGCAATGAGTAATATAGAAAATTAGAGAATATTCTCATGCAGTAATTTTGTCTAAAAGTAGTTTTTGTCTAAAAATCATAGAGTAATTTGTTTATTAAAAAATTTTGGTCTATAGCACAAGATAGAGGAAGCTAGCAGTGTTGACAGATACTGATGTTAGGAAGAAAATTCTGGGATGGTTGCGTGGAAACTGGAAAAGTCTGGAGTACATATCCAGCATGACATTGGTGAATTTCCAACTTTCAGAGTTGAAGACAGAATTTTAGAAGGCTATCTAGAATTGTAAATTGTCACAAGTAAACACATTTTGAGAAAACTCTTAAGACATATATAACGAATATGTTATATACAGTACAGGACATATATAACTAATAAATTCCAAGATTTCATTTGTAATTTCATATGAATCATAAAGTCCTAATCGAGTAGGAGCAAATCATTGATTGACTATTGCCTAAAATCTAAGTATCCATGGACAACTCTAACTATTGATTAGTTTACAACACCATGACTATTCCTGTGCTTAATGGGATTATAACATGATGAAGCCAATCCCCCAACCAACCACGGATATTAAATCTTTATTAACCATATTTGGTGTAACCTAGAATTTTGCACTGTTTTTTGAAATCCAAGTTAGTACAAATGCTTTGGGGATATTCTAGTTAACTCATATTTACCTGACCATGAAGAGATTAATCTCTGAAAAAAGTTGGAGAAAAAATTACAGATGAAAATGTTAATATAAATTTGAAATTGCTTTGTTGATTAAGCCAAGAAACAGAGAAAATGCATTTTCTCAAAACTATAAAATATACAGTTAAAGATTACAGGTTAAAAACAAAGAGAGAAAGACACAGAGAGAAGGGAAGAGACACAGAGAGGGAGAGAGAGAGAGTGGTGATTTTAGTAAGTGCTGAAGCAAAGCAAAGTTTAGAAAAGGACTCGCAAAGTACCAGAATTTGAGAGAACCATGATAAAGATGAAAAACTGGAGGTGAGTGGGAAAGACAGCAAAGCCAATTTCTCCTGCTAGAGAAGGGAATGAACATACAGAAAGGAAATAGAAAACTTCAGATATACATAAGAAATGATAAGCATTTTCCAAATAAACCTTGAACAACAACCAAAAAATACAGTTTGAAAAATACTGTGAAAAAAGGGCACATTTACAAATGCAAAGTTTGCTTCTAGAAATCTGTTTAAGAGAATTTGTGATTTTTCATAAAAAGAAGTGTTTTTTTTTTTTTTTTCATTTTTCTACCTCTGTAGGAAAAGTCTTTTTGGGATTATCTGAATACAGGTGATTCTGAGTTTAGTTTTTCTTGAGCTGGAGTGGAATATTTTGTGTGGCTTTTTGATGGAAGCTGAGATTTGAGTAATTATGGAATTCTCAGAAAGGGTATGGATCCAGGATATTTTTTCTTTGCAAGACTAATGAATATTTTGAAAGAAAGGGAAAAACAGTCAAAGGTCTGTTTTTATAACCTCATTAGATTATTTTAATTCTGGATAAAGGATACGTTAGCCTTTTAAGCTTTGATTCATGCAATCTGAAAATTAGGGCAGTCTCCAACATTAGTGTTATATTTTAGATTTAGGGTATAACTTGTTGAGTGTTCACTATGAAAGGTTAGGATTCAAGGTTATATTTAAAAGAAAGTACCATAATATCGATTCAAACACAACAAACAGAAAATGTTTTTTCATGACCTCCAAAAACAGCTGTTAATTTTCCCAATGTCCCGTGTATAAAATACCTTCAATTAGGAATTTTTTAAAAAATTGTGTCAAACCCATTTATATTTATTTGTCATTTGTCAGAGGAATAATAGCAAGGAATCATAGTTCTTGCAATTGTTCAAAAAACAAGTTGTAGTATTATTTGCCATCATCAATAAACGAATACTTCAATAAATAAAACCAAATAGGCTGCTTGTGAACCAGCATACATTCCTTAATAGAACTAAAATTTAAAATTATTAAAATGTTATTTTTTACAGTAATTTATTTATTGAAAGCTTCTTTGACTTATAAACAATAAATATTTAGGTTACTCAAAATATTTTGTTTTGTTTAATACTGATATATTTATTTAATAGATGATGTACCTGGTTTAAACCTGGGATACAAATGCACTGTCTTAACTAACAGGTGATAGATGTTATTAAGTGAATAGTGTACTTGATTTAATAGAAACAGAACTATATCTGTTTCTGGAAGTGACTTTTTTTAATTCAGAGATTAATTCATGTAAAAAGGTGATGAATCCCTTTACATATGAGATAAATCAAATATATAATGAATTTTTTTATTGTGCAAAATATAACACGAAGAATGAGTTTGCCCTCAAGTGGACTTCCAAGGCAGATCAGAGTGTCCAAACAGGAAGAGGGGAAATGTCAGGATCCTATATTTCTGAATTCAGATTAAGCGGGAGGAGCTGAACCACATGCGCCATTCTTTATAGAAGCCTTGTTACCTTTGGGAGCATGTTATGTTTTGTAGGTGCTCCATGACATTTGCATTATTGAAATGCCATACAGTGATTCTAGTTGTACTTTAAAATATTCAAGTAAAATTTGAATATTTTGAATTTTATTTGAATATTTTAAAGCAGCAACTTCTGCCTTATATTGAGATAAAGCGAGTTTGAAAACCTGAATTTCCTCCTCTCAAATAGATATTCACTAGTCTGAGAAATATCCAGCAAATCTATAATTAAAGCTAGATGGTAATGTTCTAAATTGTTTTTATTTTAAACAAAACAAATTATATGCACTAAATTGTATTATTTTTATAACGTCAGAAGCATTTGGCTTTGCTCGAGGAAATCAATTTTAATTCTTCCCAATAATACAGATCTAGACTATGTGTTTAACAAAATGTAGTTTCTTTTTGGTACCCAGAACTTTTTATCAATAAATAATTTGTAACTTTAGTTAAACATTTGTAACTTGTTCTGAAAGAATCCTAACTTTTAGATTATCTCCTTCAGTGTTCAGAAACTAAGCATATATCATTTGTAACTTCTGGCAAATAGTAGTTGCTTAATACATTTATGATAATTGAACAGATGAATATCTTTCTTTTGTTGTTCTATTGATCTAGAATTTTTTATCCTCTTTCCATTCTATGCTTTTCATGTTGAAAAAAATCATGAAAATAATAGAAATCAAATATCACATTCATTATCAAAGAACCTATTTAATTTGTCTGGTTATGAAATAGCTGTTGAAAATAATGTCTCTTTTAATATAATTAGGGGGACTTTACTTCACTAATTTGTACTATACTAATTGAGTACAAATCACCAAAAACTAAAGATATGTTTACATTAAGGAGTTTAATTAAAAATCAAGGATTTTCCTTAATTGAGATAAACAGTGGGAGTTTATAATTAAAAATAATTAGTTTACATAATAGTATTGGCTAGCTTGTGCTATAGTAAAAAACACCTTGAGGGTTTATTTGTCAGTGGTCACTGGGGACTTTGATCCACCACATTTTTATTGAGGAACCCAGGAAACATAACTGCCCTTCACTGATGGGAAGAAGAAAAGATGGAAAATCAACTTTTATTGTTTTTACCAGGGAGTGGTGTATGTCACACACTGGCCAGCCCAAGTCACATGGCAATACCTAAATTTGAGAGAGTATGAAGTATAATTCTCCCATATGCTCAACAATATAAGTAAGCCAGAAATAGTAAAGAGTGGCAATGTCTATCATAGCTTGCACAAAAATTATACAATTTAAAGGGTTTAGATTTTTATTTTTATGTGGAGTAAAATTAAAGATAAAAAAGATCACAGTATAAGAAATACACAGTGAAAATGTTATTTTATTTAAGAAATGCATGTGACTAAGATAGTCACACATGGAAGAACTCGAATTCTAGACTTTTTGGCTTTATATTTTCTAGTTTATATTTCCATCATTTATCAGCTTAATCTTTATATATTCATAGCATTTAGAGAATATAGCATGAACTGTAATTATCAATCACATAGTAGGTTTCAATATATATATGTGTTACATAAAAATGAGTCAGCAGTGGTAAATGTAACAGCATTTCTAAAATTGCACTGGCCATTAATATTCTAAACTCTGTTAGATCTTGGAAAGGGGAGATGAGGTGGAGAGAAACTCTGAGGATGGTCGATGAGGGTGTGAGCTTCTGTAGTCTGTAGCTTCTGCAAAGGGAGCCAGCATCAGTGTCTGCAGTTAATAGTGAGAACTCTAGTGAATATGGACACTGACGGAAGTAAGGATGATAAAACTTGATTTAAAGCAGAATCAGAATATCCAGAGAAGACAACTAGAAATTTTCACTTAATGTAAATCAACAAAAAAGATGGTTCTTGCTGTGCATAAGAGTTCAGGTGGTTCTTAAGCACAAAAATATTTCAAACGAATTAACTGAAATTTTAAATATCCTTCTAATTCTGAGAATATAGCATCCCCTTATGATTAATTGTAATTACTAGCAATTACAGTTAGCTATTCTCCGGTAAACTATTTAGCTATTAACAAATTCTCACTATTACGAGCAAAGGTAAATTAAATCTTCTTATATGTATCTGCTATACATACAAGAAAGTTTCTCTAGAACACATGCCCACAAATGGAACTTCGGAGTCCGAAGCTGGAGGCATCTTCCCTCGTCTGTGTAAGGCCGACAGTTCAAGTACGCAGGGCATGTCTGTGCACAGGAGCGATCGTAGCTCCACAACTCTGCCGTACTTCTTATGATAAGAAGTTTAAATTTTTGCTAATGTGATACATTTATAAAAGTGCTAGTTTGTAACCTACATTTCTCTGTTTATTATTGATCAGCTGATTAAATATTTGTTTCTCCATTTAGTTTTCCTGTTCTGTAAATTTTTTTGATGATGTCTTTTGCCCAGTGTTCTTGTATAAAAACACTAATTAGGTGCTTGATGACATATTCTATTAGAAAGCTTGTGAGGGAATAGTCAGTGTCATACATTGCTTGTGGGAATGCAAAATGGCACAGCCTTTATGGGGAGAAATTTGACAATGACAAGCAAAATTACATGTATTTCTACCCTTAACTGGACAATCTCATTTCTAAGAGTCCATCCTGAAGATAAACTGGTAAAACTATTTAAAAAAATGGATCACAATCTGTTTGTTACAGACTATTTGGGTAACGGATTTTGAAAATAATTCAAACATCCATCTGGCTGAATAAATACCATTGACAGAATGGAGTACTGTGAAGCTACAAAAATAATGAGCAATAA